>CM071932.1:66098888-66391117 GCA_016081115.2 Rehmannia glutinosa
GTTCGTGTGTATCCTTATCGTGTCGACACGAAACACGACACGATAACACGATTTGCCACCCCTACTTGTGCGGACTGTTAGTGGGCTGGCGGGTCGGATATTTGGATCCGAAACGAATTAGATCAGTTAGACCGTCTAATAGGAGACTAACCATTTATTTTATGATTTACAATAAGTCATATTCTATCTTTTCTTCAATAACGTCGTCAGAAATATGTGAAAATACACACTCTGTTAATGGAATGGAAATCAGAAGAGTCAAAATAAGTTTAATCAATCTATCCACAAAATATCGATTTTCATTAATCATTGATCAGTTTTCGTGTTACTTAAAGTGAACCTTTGTGAAGAAATATCGAATTTACTTATGACATCAACAATGTCGATTCTAAATTTAGTATTCTAATTTCAGTATCCAACAACGAGAATAAGGTCAATCTTAGTTCGTTATGCTTATTAATGGGCCTTATAACTTCAACAATAACAATTCAACAAAGATGGAAATAAATAAATAAATAAGAGAAAAAATAAAAAAGAAGAAAATGAGAAAAATGGCAAAAAATAAAAAAAAAGTTTATTATACAAGAAAAAGTTATAGTAATACGTGAGCAAATAAATTATTTAGGGGAGGGGGGCAAATTTTTATAAATTTATAAACTTATATTTTATAAAATAGAAAAACAACATTTGAGAGGCGGCAGCTGCCCTAACCTGGCCCCAACCCTGAGCATGGTGAATAACATTTGTCCCATCAAAGCTTGAGGAAAGTGAGCAACAAATTTTGTCCATTATAGAATTACCTACAAGAAAGTTAAAAAAATAAATAATAAAATAATTTTACTGATAATATATTTTACTAAAGTGAATACCAATTAAACTTATTTTTTATGTGGACGAAAAATTGAAAAGGATATAAAATAAATGCTTGTACATATTAATTTTGTAATTCTTTTAAACTGAGATGGTAAAATATAAATCATTCAATGTTCATATAACAAAGTAATAATCTCACAAAGTTTAGATAGCTAAGGGCAAAAAAATAGTGTAGATTTGAGTCAATAACAATTTTGCTCCGACGTGCATGGTACGTCACCGGATCCCCTTTGAATATTTCACCGATGGCGAGCCTCAATTGATTATATGCAAAACTCTTGGACTTCACGGCATAAAGCGTCCCAATAAAAAAAGGTTTACATAGTAATGTCCAATTTATGATGATGTATGGACTTGAAGGGAGTGGTGGACACAGCAAGTACTAAAGTTGGTTGGCCTTTAGCCTTCTCATTGGTGCAAGAAAAGTTTGTTTACCAGTTTGGGATGCCACATGAAATCTATTTATGGCAACTTAATCATACAATTGAAGCATAATAATCACTAAAGCAAAAACTTAATTTCATGTCCTGACCATATTTTACCCCTTTTTTGTTATTTGAGTAGGTCTACGTGCCACTAAAACAAAAATCATTTTTACATTAATAAATTTTACTTTTTTTTCCATCACATGGTGCGATTGTCTCACACAAATTTTTGTCATATTTTAATACATTAGATGGAAGGATGCTCACTCCTTTAGATGAAAATAACTATTGATGAAATTTACGATGATATATGAGGTTTAAATCAAATTATCCAATAAATATTGTGTGCGCTTCATATTACTACTTGAATGATAAATTAGTTAAAATTCTTATCAAATGTGTACTTTGAGTTGTAATTATGTGAAAAACCAGTATGCCTTTAACTAATTTACCTTTAATTAAAATTTTTCATAAATTTGTTTAGGTGTAATTATAAGTATTTCTGAAATAATACGCCGGGCGTGACTATTTAATCCACGGGATGAATTACCGACTTACCGTACCAAAATCATCTATTGTAACGGACTTTCAATTTTGTCATGGGTTATCAACACCAAAACCAAACAGTACTTAACTACGTTGGATAATTTAGCTATATCCAATCTAATCAAATGAAACAAACAGCCCCTTTTCCTCCTACCGTAAGATTGTCACAAATGTAGGCTTATTATTTCCATGTGGGTGTCAAACTGGCAATTAATTTTTGGCTCTCTAGTGTGTAGCCTAGGAAACATAATTTAGATGTAGAGCTGTCAAAATTAACTTTAGTAATAATTTAGTTCTTGAATTGATGTATCACTTTCAAGCTTCAACTTTAGGTCCACTCATCCCATGTTAGATTTACGCTGAATTGAATTCTCGGAAAATAATTTCTTTTTTCTTTGGTTCTAAATCTGTGTGATTATGTTATATTTTATTTGGGGCAAAAACTCATATAAAACCGTCTCAGGGGTCACATTTTGTGAGACGAATCCCCATTGACTGGCTACCAAACCCAAAAAATCGGTGGCATTTTTCGTGAATATTAGGCTAATAGAAAGGTGAGATGACACTTAAAAAGTATTAGTTTTTTCTCAAAAAGTATTACATATTGAACTGAAAAATATTATAATTTTAGGTGAATTTATTTCTCATATAATTGAAAAGTATTACATATTGAACTAAAAGTCTTAGTAATTCATATGAAAAGTATTATTTTTTCTCCTGAAAAATATTAGTTTTTTCTCTGAAAAGTATTAGATGTTCCCTTGAAAAGTATTAACTTTTACTCTAAAAAATATATATTTTGAAATAACAAAATTAATATTAATAGTCCATTGAAAAGTATTAGTTTTTTCTCTTGAGAAGTATTAGTAATATAATATTGTGTAAGAGTATTATTTTTTATCAAAAAAACATAACGTTTACTCTCAAAAGTATACAATTTCAAAATAACAAAACCAACAACTCCACCAATTTCATGGAACTCTTAGGCCTTGTGAATATCATATCACCACCAAAATGCTCATGGCTATTACTTATTAGCAGTTTGGTTAATGACACCCAGTGCTATCAAGTAATAACTAATAAGACCTTGTTTTCTGTTAGGATTTTTAACAAACACGTTTGCCAAATTCAAGATTGACTGAGAACAAGCGGACGGGAAAGTGAATCTCGTGTTGCTCTACTTGAATGAAAACCCAAACGTCAACGCTAAAGATTCAATAAATTATGTCAAACAGATTTCTGAACCTGTAATTAAGTCTTTCCGGCCTCCACGGTGATGAGTGTATGTGGCTCAGCTGCGTCGCCGACCTTGTTGGACTTGCCATCGATCTGCCAATGGAGTGACCAGAACCGAGAAATGATCTTGATGGCTTTGTGACCCTTGCTGTACCACCCATCACGATTTTTTTTAATTTTTTCCTTTTCAAATTTCTTTTTTTTTTGGTTGGGTTCGGATTGGAGTTTGGGTACTGTTGGGGCTCGTCTCGTGGATTTAAATCCGTGAGATGGTCTCATAAAAGACTCGCTCTTTATTAAGTAACTGTAAGTACATTGCAAATCTTATAAACGAACCAAATTGTACTTATATTTCCGTCGACCACAATGAAATACATAATTCAATTTTTTATGAGTTCAAGTGATGGGAATTATTTTGGTGGCAGGCTGAAGAGACTCGAGCAATTTTCTAACAACTGCTACACGCTAGGCGAGGCACAATGGCGAGGTTTAGCACCAAGTTGGAGTCTAGGCGGAGTTAGACGGCGTCTGGGCGGGGTTAGATGGGGCCTAATCGAAAATAACATAGGTGGACAATACGAATCTAGCGCCTAGACAGAGACTAATTGGTGTTATGTGAGAATTTTTAGAACAGTGCTCATGAGTCATGTCCGCTATAAATAAGAAAGGATAAGAAGTGAGTAGCATACGTTTATCGCTTATTTCATAAAGGATAAGAAGGACAAGAGAAAGATGTCATTCTATATCTTGTCTTGTCTTGGAGAATCTTTGATCATTCTTACACAAGGACACACACTTGGGAGGAGAGCCTTGAGCATGTCTTCCAAATTTAATATTTCTCTCTATACTCTTTAACTTTGAATTTCTTGCTTGGTAGAACACTTAGTAAAAATTTCTTAAAAGTTGAAAAGAGTGTTTATAGTGAGGAGTGAAGTGCGTCAAGTGAGGAGAGAGATGAGAGCCCAAGAGAGGAGCGAGGGAACCCTCAAGGGCGCGCCTTCGTGCCTTCTTATGCCGAGGAAGGAGCATCCTCGCGGGGAGGCCTAAGCCCCCCGATATGTTTTTTCATCTGCATTTCTCTATCTTCTCCGGAGTTTTTACATATTTTGGGTTGGATTTCAGAATCTAGCCTTTCTTCAGTTCTGCTCGGGGGCCGGGGCATCACCATCCATTCAGTCTCATGTTCTGTTATTCAATTTCCATTTCTACCTGTGGATTCAGGTTAAAGTTCAAGTAATGAGTCTCATGAGGAGGAGTCCGAAGGGGACAGTCTAGAAGAGGTCCATCGACCTAAGCATCAGCACAAGCCTCCTGCCGAGTAGTTATCCCGGGAGAGTTAGTCAACAGAGTTTTGTCGTAGTGTCTTCGTTGATTGCAGGAACGCTTAGGGCTCCCTTCAGCGTTCAGGATGTTGGCTCCATGATTGAGGAATAGACTTACTCATCCGCCCGAGGGCTTCATAACCGTATATCTTTACAGCTTCTCTCTTGGTTTTACTCTTTTCCTGGATAATTTTCTCGTGGCGATCCTCAGCTCAGTGGGAGCATGCATTGGACATATGGTTCCCCAAGCTTATGCGTGCATACGGGGATACGAGTATGCCATGGGGAGTTGGACATGCCCATGACTATAGATGGGTTCCACTTCTTATTATGTGCCAAGAAGTCTTCTAATGATACCTTCTTCCACTTATTCCCTTGCCCACAGTGCAAGTTCCTTACAGGGTTTCCCTCTCCTGGTGGGTTGTGGAAGGATGACTTCTTTTATGTGAGGAACAATGGTTGTGAGCTCCCTCATGCTTCCCGCAAAGAGATGGCGGAAGTTTATAGATCCAAGGGGTTGTTTGAGAGTCTTCTGAATGTTAAAGATTTCTTGGGTACTTAGAGTTGTTTTACTTCTTTGCATTGTTCTTTGCTTTCACTTGTATATTTGATTGTCTCTGTTCTCTGACACTGCTTCTTATTTATTTTTCAGGAAAGGAAAGTTATAGTATCACTGAGTGGTCTTCAAAAAGAAGGAGAATGAGAAGGCCAAGGGAAAGTCTACTGCTGGCGGGAGCTCGAGTGCCCCGCCTCGGAATGATGGTGAGCGAGGGACTCGCCCTCGCCGGTCGGAGATTGACCGGCATGTCGGTTCTCATCCCGGGGATCGTGTTGATGAAGTTCATGCTCCCCTTCCTCATTCTAGCTCTTCTGGGGGGAAGAGGCTAAGGACGGATCCTGGTGATGCTGCTTCCAGGACCATTAGTCCCGAGTTATCTTTTCTGGCGGAGTAAACCGTCGTGAGGGGGGGATCTATCTATTGGGATTTCATTACGGCATGGGATATGCCAAAGACTAGAAGAGAGCACTATCGGTGGATGATCGATCTTTGCCTTGGATCTTTGTCTTTCAAGGACATCAAGACACTCCTTTGTGGAGATGTTTCCCGGGTAAGCTTTGTGGTTACTTTACACTTTCATTCTTCATTCTTGCTTCATTCTATTCCACTAAGACTTCTACAAATTTCCGTGTAGATTCTGAACCTTGCAACGGTCTCCAACCATCGGGGTGTGGTGGTGGAGATGGAGAACTGCCAACTTTAGGATATGGTGAAGAACCTCACGGCTGACACTACCCTACATGAGAACCAGATATCTGATCTGACCAAGAAATATGTCTGGGCAAAATCCCTGCTTGAGCACAAGGGGAAGACAAGCGAGGTGTTTCTCCAATCTTCAGCTGGCGCACAGTTGCTGGCTAAGGAGAGGTCCGGCTCGGTGGAGACTTATAAGGCTTCCACGGATCGAGTATCGCTCAGAGTTGTTGAGAGAGTCCTCTATTTTCTTTGATAGGGCGGTCTGTCATTGCCAAAAACTTTTATGGCAGATCGGAAATGCCTCCAGCAAAGTGATAGGCATCTTGAACTATGACGTCTCTGATGAGGAGGAGGGCAAAGAGATCAAGGCCTTGCATGATCTATCCGATGGAGCCGATGGTGCGGGTACGACGATGGAGAGGAGCCCCCCAGAGCTGATATTGTAGAGTTGGATGGAGCCCCCATGCATGAGTAGTGATAGTTTTATTCCAACCCAGATGGCATTTGATTCTAGCCCACCTGTTTAGGGCTGGCTTTTCGTATTTTGATATTTTATATATTTTCTCCTTTGCTTGTGATGTTTCTTTGTCCGAGGGGCTGGATAATGCTTCATTGTTTTTTTTATGCTACATTTGTATTGGTGTTCTTCGTTATGCGCATTTGCTTTCTTTTCGTAGTATTTCCATGTGTTGTATGTTGGAAGAAATATTTTTGAGGACCCCCCATGAGTAGGCCCTTCCCATCCGGTGTCTTAACCAAATGAGGTAAAATTTACGAGGACTAGGAACCCTTCCCCCCCATGAGAAGGCCTCTTCCATCCGGGGTCTTAGTCGGATGAGTTTAATTTTACAATGACTAGGACCCCCCCATGAGGAGGCCTATCCCATCCGGAGTCTTAGTCGAATGAGGTATTTTCATTCCGAGTCTTAGTCGGATGAGGTAAAGTTTACAAGAACTAGGACCCCCCGTGAGGAGGCCCCTGCCATTCGGGTCTAGCCGGATGAGGTCTTCCCATCCGGGGTCTACGCCGGATAAAGTCTTTCCATCTAGGGTCTTAGTCGGGGTAAAGTTTATTAGGACCCCCCATGAGGATGACCCTCCTATCTGGGGTCTTAGCCGAATGAGGTCTTTCCATCGGGTGTGAGTCCCGCTGGCTACGAAAATCTAGATGGAATGAATAGATTTTCCTGATTTTCTGATTTATGCCATTTTTTTAATATATCAGAAACTCTTCAAGAATAAGATAGAAGAAGAAGAATGAACACAATGATTTAAAGTAGTTCAACTCAACTAGAACCTAATCCACTACCACCCGGGATGCCCGAGTGGATTTCGAAAAGGAAAAAAATTATTAATTGATACCAAACAATTATAACCTTTACCTTGAAGAGCACCATACTCTTCTTACAACAACACCTATGAAGAGCACCAAACTCTTCAGCACCTAGTGAATTAACCAAGTGTGTTCTTGACAAAAGAACACTCAACAAGTATATCTCGTTTTGGATGATTTTACAAATACAATCAAGATTACACTTGGAATAAAATATTACAATCAAAAGTGTAAGTGTAATCAAGAAGAAAGTCTAATACTCAAGATGTGAAAGTGAAGTACTTAGGATATTGCAACAAGAATATTGAAAGCGAAGGATAAGAGATTTTGCTGAGTTTTCTTGTTGTGTTGTGTTTTGATCATCCAATGCTTCATGTATTTATATGAGAGCTTCAAGATGTAATCCCCAATATAGGCTCCTCCTAATTTCAATTTGTCTACAAAAGTAAGATCAAAAGAACTCCAAAAATAGTAATAAATGAAAATCCATAATTTCATGAGAAGTGTTTGCTGCAACGGATAGTTTTTGCTGTCAAAAAGGCATAGAGACCGATCGCTATGTAGTAAAATTCGAACTTTAAACTGTTGAAAAGTGTTTTTGACATAGGATGGCATCTAGGGCGACCGATTATTGTGGATAGTGACCGTTCGCTCGAGAAACAGAGAAGAAAACAAGAAAAACACATTTTCTTCAAGCACCGACCGGTCGCCCTCCCTTATTCCAGATCTCAGTTTGTTTTCTTTTTTTGCAAACTTTCAGGTTCGGGTCTCCTTATAGGGCCATCGATCGACCTCTTCATAAAGAAGTTGTCCGATTTTTCTCAAAAATAAAGTTCAAGAAGTACTTCAAAAACTTAGTAAAAATCAATTTAAAATGTTTTGAAGTATTTGCACAACATTTGGAAACATTGTTTTGTTATAAAAGTCATTTATATGAAATCATCAAAATCAAAATAGAAACATTGATCTAACAAACTCGCCTTTTTTGATGATTACAAAACAAAATAATTTTAAGAGAGTGAATTTTAAACAAAATAAGTTTTTCCAGTCAAAATGATCTATCCATTTTAAGCAACACTTCGCATGACAAAAATCATAAGGATAAGGAGCAAAGGTTTTTCAAAAACAAGTTTTAAAGCTCCCCTATCAACATGCTAAGCAATGAAGCAAATAACTTATAAGCTAGAAGTTTAGCTTTTTCACAATAGCTTAAAACGCTTAAGAGCTTAAAAGCTCCCCCTGTCAAAAATAACTCATTAGTCAAAAGGCTAAATAAATTCAAGAGCAACAATCCACATCTTATAGTTTTATCACTGAGTTTTTCCTTGAGCTTTTTCTTAGATCATTTGATCTTACCATTAGGCTTATGAGCTCATTGCATTATTCTCCCCTTTTGGAATCATCAAAAAGATTATTAGCATAATAAAAACCACATAGATAGATATCAAAGTGCGCGCGCATGAGGATAAAAACGAGCAATAATCATGAGAATATCAAGATATGAGTTCAAGAAATCACAATATCATGTAAAGAACATGAAGGAGGTAAACAATTATGATCAAAATGTGTATTTCAATCAATTTAATCAAGAATATCATACAAAAGAGTGAAATACCATTGAGGCATTATATCAAACACTTGACATGCATAGATAGAAAACAAAGATGTATATGCCATTTGTATACCAAATTAAGCCAAAAATATCAATAATAATCCTAATTCTAGAGCAACAATCCAATCATGTAAACAGTTCTCATCAATGATAGACAACATATATCAATATCACAAGTTCCAAAAATAGCTTCAACCCAATTGAGATGAGAAAAGAGAAGCCAAATTTACCAATGATTGTGGAAGATGAATAATATGTATGAGAAATACATTGTAGAGGCCTAATACAGTAGCAAATGCAAGAAAAAATTATTTTGAGTGATAAGTGTGTGAATTGGGCGAAGGGGTGTGAAAGTTGGAAAATAAAACGAATAAGGAGGACAGACTGTTTTTAACACATTTTCCGCACATAGGGCAACCGATCGTTGTGGGGGTGGGGGTGATCAGTGCCTGAAGACAACGATTGATCGCGCTCCACAGCGACCCATCCTTGCTTCAGTGTAGCTCCTATGTCTGAATTTGAGTTTTGAAAATGTGATTTTTCACCCCAAAGTTTTAAAAATGCACAAAATGCAAACATAGACCTTTTAAATATGTATTATGCCTAAACGAGCTCGAATTGAAGTAAAAGACTCAACGATTAACGGTTTTATAAAAATATCCACCAGTTGATCTTGAGAAGGAAAGAATTACATCTCAATTTTTTGTTTAGAAACACAACCCCTTAGAAAATGATGTCGAACCTCAATATGTTTGGTTCAATTGTGATGAACCGGATTTTGAGAAATATTTATAGCAGAAGTATTGTCACAAAAATAGGGGTATTTTTGAAAAAATATTTGTAATCCGCTAAAGTTTGTTTCATCCAAGGTAATTGTGTACAACAAAATGCCACGGAAATGTATTCGGCTTCGGCCGTTGATAAAGATACACAATTTTATTTCTTTGAAAACCATGAAACTAGGGAATCACCTAAAATCTGACACAAGCCGGATGTACTTTCGTGATCATCAATATTGTTGGCATAATCCGAGTCACTATATCATTTTAAAGAAAAATTTTCATTCTTCGGATAAAACAAGCCATAAGAAATAGTGCCTTTTAAATATCGAAAAATACGTTTAACGACACATATTTTGAGATTGCTTTGAAATCGAGCACAGAGGCATACAACATGAAGAATATCGAGTCTACTTGCGGTTAAGTAAAGTAAATTACCAATCATACCTTGATACTTGGATTCATCAATCGACTTGCCTTTTTCATCCTTGTCAAGCTTGATATTTGTTGCCATAGGACTTGCAACAATTATCCCTTCTTTAATTCCGAACTTCTTTAGAAGTTCTTTGGTGTATTTTGATTGAGATATGTAAATACATTTTTGGCATTGTTTTATTTGAAGTCCAAGGAAGAAATTGAGTTCTTCCATCATACTCATCTCAAATTCACCTTGCATCAACTTGGAAAATTTCTTGCATAGAGGTTCATTAGTAGCACAAAAAATGATATCATCAACATAAATTTGAACTAAGAGGCAATCTTGCTCTTTTTCAAAAACAAATAAACTAGTATCAACTTTACCTCTTGTAAAACCATTTTGTAATGTGTCTCTTGAGCAGGGAGTGTTCTTTTTCTCTCGTTTGGAGAGTATCTGGGTTTTCCGGTGGGGTGGGTGGCTTTTTTAATGCTGAGTTATTGTGGTAGATCTTGTCTTCATGGGTTGTTTTCTGTTCTATTGGTTGAGCTCCTTTTCTATTGAATGAACCAATTTTGTTTAGGGCTTGCATTTACGAGGTGGCAAATTTGTCTTCCTTTTGAGTTCTGAGCTTTTGGCTTTTAAGTCGCTTGAATCTTGGAAATAAAGTGTCGAAAAACTTCCAGACCTTGATTTTCTTCTCTCTTAGCTGTTGTTATTCTTCTCTTTTTTTTCTGGCTTTTTTTGGTTCTCTTTTTTGTTTCTTCTTTTTGCTTTTGCTTTTTTGTTCTCTGTTTCCAGGTTACAGCTTGTGAGCTCAGCTTTGGAGATATAAGGTGGGATTCTTGTGATGGAGGGTGAGTTGGCAAATAAGCTTCAGAGCTTTTCCCTTTCGGAGGTGGAACAGATTAGTGTTGAACTGGTGGATGAGGATGTTGAGGAAAGCAAAGAGGAATGTGTTCGTAGTTTATTTGGGAAGGTCCTGGGGTGTAAAA
This sequence comes from Rehmannia glutinosa, assembly GCA_016081115.2. Classification (NCBI taxonomy): domain Eukaryota; kingdom Viridiplantae; phylum Streptophyta; class Magnoliopsida; order Lamiales; family Orobanchaceae; genus Rehmannia; species Rehmannia glutinosa. The sequence continues at coordinate 66,109,680 of CM071932.1, forward strand.
AAGTGAACTTTATTGGGCTCAAGAAGATGATGAATGGGATTTGGCTTATTGACGAACCTATTGTTCTTAGAGAGATAGGTTTTGCAAAGTTGGATAAGAAAATAGTTATTCAAGGCAAATTGTGGTCTTTTGGCAGTCAATTCTTAGTGCTTAGGGAATGGAAATAAGGGGTTAACATGGAAATGGAGACCTTTTCATACATTGATATGTGGATTCATGTATGGGATTTACCAGCTCACTGGATATGCTCAGAGGTTGGTTTAAAGATAGGGAAAATTTTCTCTTCAGTTAAAGATGTATTCATCCAAGAAATTGGAAGTATAAAGGGCAGATACTTGAAGATTAATGCTGCAGTAGAGATTGAAAAACCACTTCTGAGAGGTACAATGTTGAAATTAAAGGGAGAATCTCATCGGGTTAGCTTTAAATATGAAAATCTGATTGGGTGATGTTATTATGATGGATGGATTGGGCATCATGAGAGGTTATGTGAAGAGAGAAAGATGGATATTGCTAATAATAATCTTAGGAAATGGAGATTTGGAGAGTGGCTGAAAGTAGAGGATCTCAGTGGGGGATTCTGATTGGGGCATGTCACCCCTACCAGAACTCAGTTGTCCCCCCTCCAAATCCCTAGCTAGCATCAACAATGAGGGAAATAAAGAGAATGCTGAGCAAATGGGTGTGAAGGAGATGAGCAAAACTCACTCAAATGGTAAAGCTCTGTTGGAGACTGAGTCTTATTATCCTAATCAGGATATAAATGGTACAATAGCTAAGAATCCAATAGCTTTTGAAGGGTTCTACAACAAGGAGACAATGATCAAAGCCGAAAAATCTTTTATCCCTCCATGTTCTGAAGGGGGACCAAAATCAATGCATGTTTCTGCCTGTCATTCTCCAAACAGAATTAGTAGAACCCCTCTTAAATATGTGTCAAACTTGATGGATATGGAAGAGGAACAAGCCTTTCTGAATGCTCATACAGAGGGAAATCTTGATCTAGGCAGAGTGTTAGAGGAAGTGGAAGGGTCCAATGTAGGAGATTTAGATAAATAAAATAATCAAGTAGGGGGGGAAATGAAGAATAATTTGTTGTGTAATGAGTCTGGGATGGGCGAAGCCCTTTCTAAAGATGGAATTTTGAGTAAAAGACAGAAGTCTGAATCTAATGTAATGGATATGGTGGAGGAAACCAGCTCTAAATGGCCCCAAAGTGAATTATGAGATCATGTGTATGGAACTATAGAGGACTGGGAGGGCCCTCTATGATTTCTCAATTAAAGGAGTCTTGGAAACTCCACCTTCCAGATTTGTTGTTTTTGAGTGAAACCAAAAAGAAATCTTCATTTATTAGGACTGTTTGTAAGCAACTTAAACTAGGGGACAAATGGCAATGTGTTGAGCCTATAGGAAAGAGTGGGGGGGCTGCTCATTGCTTGCAATGAGAAGATTAATATTCATCAAATCCTGGAGCACTCTTTTAGTTTTGAAGTTGAATGTAATATAGAGAGGAAAATGGATAAGTTTTGGGCTATTTTTCTCTATGCAAGTACAAATGATAGGGAGAGAACTCTACAGTGGGAATTTCTTATTCAGACTTGAGCAAAGTGGGGGAATTTCTGGTTTTCGCAGGTGACTTTAATGATATTTGTTCTAATCTTGAAAAAAAGGGGGTAGGGTCAGACCTAGATAGAATTTTTTCAAGTTCAATGAGTTCATCATAAATATGGAAATGAAAGAAGTTCCTACCTCAGGAGAGGAATTCACTTGGGATAATAATCAATCTGGAGAAGGCTTTGTTGAAGAGAGATTGAATAGGGTGTTTGGTTCAGCAGATTGGTGTATTAAATTCCCTAAAGATAGTGCTAAAGCTGAGTACAAAATATCTTTTGATCATTGTTTAATTCTCCTGGATGATTTTGTTGATGTGAATAGTAGGAGACACAAGAGATTTCAATTTGACAAAAGATGGCTTGATCATCCTGAAGTTGAGGAAGTTGTTAAACAGGGCTGGACAATTTATGTGGCTGGAAATGCAATGTATCAAATCCAGCACAAAGTTAAGAATTGTAGGATTTAATTGTTGAAATGAAGTTGTAATAAGAAGTTAAATTCAACTTTTCAAATTGATAAGCTAAAATCTTCTCTTTATTCTATGAGAAAGCTGGATGGTGATAGAGATTGGGATAGTTGGAACTGTTTGAAATATGAGCTTCATGAGGCCTATAAAAAAGAGGAAGTGCTTTGGCAATAGAAGTCCAGGGTTTGCTGGTTAAAAGTTGGGGATCCGAACTGAAAATATTTTCATGTTATGATACCCAAAGAAGAATGAGCAATAGTATCTCTCAGTTGATTAGGGAAGATGGATCTAAGTGTGATTCTGAGAATGCCATTGAATAGGAGATTTTGCAGTTTTATAAGGGGTTGTTCACTTCTGAGAGGCTATCTTGCAATGGGAACCAGCTTACAGGAATCCCTCACTCTATCTCTGATGACCTAAACCAGAAGTTGATTATTCCTATCTGTGAAACAGAAATTAGAATAGCTCTTTTGATTTCCATCCACAAAAGGCCCCTGGCCTCGATTGTATGAGCGCTTTCTTTTTCAATGCTATTGGGATTTTATCCAGAAAGACATTTACAAAGATGTTTTGAACTTTTTCAATTCTGGAAAAATGCTTAAGAGTATTAACCAAACACTTATCACCCTCATTCCTAAAGTTAAGAATCCCACTACTATGTCCCACTTTAGGCCTATAAGTCTGTGCAATGTTGCTTATAAAGTTATTTCCAAGATTCTTGCATCGAGACTTAAAAGCTATTTGCATCAGTGCATTGGGGAATACTAATCCGAATTCATTCCAGGTATAGATAATGTAGTAATTGCTCATGAATGTTTACATTTTCTCAATAGGCATAGGACTGGGAAGAAGGGTTATATGGCCATCAAACTCGATATGGCAAAAGCTTATGATAGAGTGGAGTGGGAATGTATTAGGGGGACTATGACTAAAATGGGGTTTCATCAATTTTTTATAAATTGGATTTTGATTTGTGTTTCTTCTGCTTTTTTATATTTCAATTTAAATGGTGTTTCTTGTGGGTATTTTATTCCTCCAAGAGGATTGAGGCAATGTGACCCGATTTCCCCTACCTCTTTCTTGTAGTTTCTGAAGTTTTCTCAATCCTTATAAATTTGTCTGTGGCTAATAAATCTTTTCTTGGGCTACAACTCTATAAAAAGGGCCCTCTCATCACCCACCTTCTTTTTGATGATGATTCTCTCATTTTCTGTGAAGCCAATGAGTCTGAAGCTAGATTGTTGAGTGCGATTCTGGATAAATATCATAGTTTGTCAAGGAAATTAGTGAATTTTGACAAATCATCTGTGTTTTTAGTGCCAATACCCATTCTGTTTCTAAGAATAGCATCTTTCACATCCTTAGGGCATCGAAATGTAAAAATCCTATAGGTATTTAGGCCTCCTTCTTGAGATTGGTAGGTCTAAGAAAGAAAATTTTAATTATGTTATAGATGCTGTTCAGAAAAGAATCAAAAATTGGAAAAATATATTTATTTCTACTGCTGGTAAAGATGTCCTGATTAGATCTATTTTGGAAGCTCTCCCTGTATTTGTGATGTCTTGTTTTAGACTTCCTGTTGGCATTTGTAAGGGAATCAGTCAATTGGCTCCTAATTTTTGGTGGGGGTTTTCTGAGGGAGGTCATAACAAAATTTATTGGAAAGCTTGGAATTTGATTTCTACTCCTGAAAATGAGGGTGGGTTGGGTTTTCATAACCTTAAACTGTTTAATGAAGCTCTCTTAGCTAAGCAGTTATGGAGATTGATTGAACAACCTAACCTTCTAGTCAGTAGAGTTCTAAAAGACAAGTACTTTCCAAATGTGAGTTTCATAAGGGTAGGAGTATCTGGTGGTGCATCATGGTTGTGGAAAAACTAGATGGATGTTAGAGTTGTTATTGTTAAAGGGATGAGATTTGATATTGGATGGAAAATATGTTAAAATTTGGACTAACCCTTGGATCCCTAAGTCTTATAGTTTTATTCCTAATCATGTGAATTTGCCTCTGGCTGCTTCCCTTCCTAGGATGGTTTGTGATTTATTTAATGCATGTGGATTCTCTTGGAAAGAAAGTTTAATCCAACAAATTTTCACAAAAGAGGATGCATCTAACATCTTGCAAATCTCCATTCCAAGTCCAATCCAAGAAGACAGATTGGTGTGGCATTTTGAGCACAAGGGAAATTTACTGTGAAATTTGCGTATCACTGGCTGGTTGGTGATAAGATGGCTGGTATTGCACATGTTGAGAACATCAAGTCTGAAGAGAAAAAGCTAAAAGTCTGGGACTGTATTTGGAAGAAGAAGGTACAACAAAAACTAAAATTTATTTCGTGGAAATGTTGTCATGACATTCTTCCTATTAAAATGAACATTTCTAAAAAAGGAATTGAACATGATACCATCTCTCAACTGTGTGGGATGGAGGAGGAGGCTATGGAACACCTTTCCGTTGAATGTGGTAGAGCTAGGATGGTTTGGAAGCTTTCTCCTATCATTTGGGATGGAATGGATCAGGAAAAAATGTATTTTTTTGATTGGTGGCATAATCCGTGTTGCCTTGATGGGGATGGAAATAATAAACTTAGAATTGAGCTAACCACCTACATCTTGTGGTGGCTTTGGAAGACTAGAAATCTCTGGACGTTTCAACGAATTTGGAAGCCGGAGAGAGCTACTATTTAGGTTACTTTGTTTGATTGGAATGAGTTTAATGAGGCAAATGCTATGGCCTCTGTGTGATTTTGTGCTGGTTGTATGGGTGATGAATTTCTTTTTTTGCTGGCGAGGTAGGGTCTATTGGGATCAGTGCCTCCAGTTTATTGTTTGCTTGCTGGGAAATGGTGTTTTATCTAGGGATTTTTTCCAAATTCAGTGGAATTTTTTGGCCTTGAAGCTGTGCTTCCTCGATTTGTTGTTGGTTTTAAGTCTGTTGATGCTGGTGATTAATTATGAGCATTTCTGATTCAGTTTTTTATAGCTAAATTTAGAGTTCTTGTATAATTGGTAGCATCATTTTTTCTTATCTGGATAGTTCCTGTTTCTCTTTTTGCTTTGATGATGAGCTTGTTCAACTTGCTTGATCTTCCTTGATTGTGAAAGTTTTTTCTTTTTGGCCCTTAATGGGTCCAAATGGAATGCGATGTAATTAAACTTTGGTTCTTTGAGGTTCTATAAAATTGTTATCGTTACGATAAAAATATAAAATATAAAACCATTTTGTAATAGAAATGAATTAAGTCTATCATACCAAGCCCGGGGATCTTATTTTAAACTATATAAAGCCTTTTTGAGTTTATAAACATCATTTGGCCTAGAAATTTTCTCGAACCCCAAAAGTTGTTTAACATAGACTTCTTCTTGAATAAAACCATTTAGGAAAACGGATTTAACATCCATTTGGTAAAGCTTGAAATGTTTTAAACAAGAATAAGCAAGCAAGATACGAATAGCTTCTAAACGTGCTACGGGTGCAAAAGTTTCATCCTATTCAGTACATTGTTCTTGACAATAACTTTGAACTACTAATCTTACTTTATTTTGAACGATATTTCCTTGATCATCGAGTTTGTTCCGGAATACCCATTACTTGTCGATGATAGTTCGTGATGGAGGACAAGGTACAAGTTCCCAAACATCATTTCTTTCAAATTGATTAAGCTCTTCTTGCATTTCCAGAAACTAGTCTGCATCTTCTATGGCTTCCTTAGCATTCTTTGGCTCCTTTTGGAATATTAGAGCTTTTTTGGAAAATTTCCTTCTAGTCATCACCTTGTCAAATGGATCCCCAATTATAAGATCTTTTAGATGATCTTCTTTGAATTTTAGAGCTACGGTAAAATCTGAAGTATCACCCTTATCCTCTTGTTTAACATTTGAGGTAGAAGGTTGATCATTTGAGGTAGAAGTTTGATCACTTGGACTAATTTGTCCAACTTCATCTTCTTCATCACTATCATCATTTGGGATTCTTTCAACTTCGGAGGCTTCATTGAATTTGACGTGAATATACTCTTTGACCACCAAGCTTGCCTCATTATAAACCCGATATACCTTGCTCTTAGTCGAGTACCTCATAAATATCCCTTCATTGGCATTAGGATAAAGTTTGTCCAATTGATCCTTGATGTTCAAGATAAAACACTTGCAACCAAATATTTTGAAATAACTAATATTTGGTGTTCTTCATTTCCAAAGCTCATATGGAGTTTTATTTAACTTTGAATGAAGATATACCCGATTAATGACATAGCAAGTGGTGTTTACGGCTGTGGCCCAAAAATATTTTGGAAGAGAAAACTCATTGAGCATAGACCGACACATTTCTTGCAACGCCCGATTTTTCCTTTCGGCTACACCATTTTGTTGAAGAGTTCTCAAAGCCGAAACATTATGAGCATATCCCTTGGTTTCACATAAGATTCTAAATTCACCGTCAAATACACCTCATTGATCACTTCTTATAGACTTAATAATATCTTCCTTTTCATTCTCTATAAGTCTACACAACTTAGCAAACTCATTAGCGGCATCGCTTTTATTTGCAAGAAAAATAGCCCAAGTATATCTAAAAAATCATCAACTATAAAGAAAAAGTAATGTTTTCCACTTAGGCTAGTCGTGCCAATATCCCCGTACAAATCTAGATGAAGAAATTGTAGAGGCTTGGTTTTGGAAATCTCATTTTTTGGCTTAAAACTACTTTTAACTAATTTGTTCTTTTGACAAGTGTCACATAAGCCAAAGTTTCAAAATTCACTTGGGTAGTCCTTTGACAAGTTGAATTTTGTAAATGGTTTGTAAATTTTTGTATCCAACATGTCTAAGTCCCTTATGTCATAAACTAGTTAAATCATTGCTAGCAACAAGACAAGAAATATTTTGACTAACCAAATCACTTGTACAAATTTTGAAAATATTGCCTTTTCTACTAGATTCACAAATAGTTTTACCATTTTTGAGAATAAGATATTTTCCTTTATTGAAAAGAACATCATAATTTAAATCACAAAGTTGGCTTACACTTATCAAGTTTAACTTAAACCCATCTAATAATAAAATATCATGTAAAGAGACAGAAGAATTATCAATGACTCCATTGGCAAGGATTTTGGCTTTGTCATTCTCGAACATGACCATTCCTTCTTCTTGGAGCTTGATGTTGGCAAATAGTTGTTTTTCTCCGGTCATATGGCGTGAACATCCATTGTCCACGAGCCATTTGGAATCATCCGTGATTGTTATTGCCCCTAATACCTACAAATAAATTTTTTTAGGTACCCTAGAGTTTTGGGGTCCCTGGGGGTTAGCATTGAGAACTTTGGGTCTCCAATAATGACTATTACTATTTCTAATTTTACAAGTGCTAGCAAGATGTCCATTTTTACCACAGTAAAAAAAGTAATTATTCTCGGAGTACTAGCACGGATAAAAGTTGGAGCTTGGTTATTTTTCTTGAAATTGGTTTGAAAAGATTTGTAACCAAGTCCTAGTTTAGATTGATTATTTCTTTGTGCACCAATATTTTTTGTGACCTTATCGTTACTTAAGTTAAAATGTTGCACATTTTTCTTCAAATTTTCTATATCTTTAGTGAGCAATTGTTTTTCGGAATCAAGACTTTTAACATTAGCAAGAGTAATTGAATGAGATTGGTCAAGAGATTTATAAGAAGTAAATAACTTGTCTTTTTAGCTCTTTGAAATCCTTTTACAAACTCTTGTATTTGCAAATCCTGTCATCATAATCACCTGAAGTTCATCAATTAAAGAGCAAGAAGAAGAGTTAGAGCATACTTCATTGTCTTCATCATTTATGGCCATGAGACCATATTCGATTTTTTCTTAATCATCATATGTTGTAACAAGTTCATCCCATGTTTTGACATCCGCATTAAGAGCCTTCTTTTTTGGAGAAGCATTTTTTTCTCTTTTGTTCCTCCTCCGCCATTTTAGGACAATCGGCTATAAAGTGTCCAAATTTCCCGCATTTAAAGCACAAGTTGTCTCTTGCCTTTCTTACCTTATTTTTGTTGACAAATTTGGCAAATTTCCGAATAAGGGCAGTCGTTTCCTCATCCTCCTCATCACTAGAATAATAGGAATTATTTGAACTTTAAGTAAGGCCTTTAGGAGTAGATTGCATACGCGGTTGAGTGGTGAATGGTTTGAAATTCTTCCTTTCTTTGAGATAGACTTCGTAAATGAGAAGATTTCCAATAAGCTCATCAAACTTAAGAGTATTTAAAACCTTGGTTACCTTGTCTTCTTCGAAGATAACTTTTTCGAGCGCCAATAAAGGATTGACGATGTTGTCTTGCCTTTCCACCATTTTTGAAATCTCTTCACCCTCGAACATTATGAAGTTTTCGAGGTCTTTAACAAGCATGGTGTTTCTAGCTTGTTTAACCTTCTTAGTTCATTCATAGATGGTTTCTAATTTTTCCCATACTTCATGTGCTGATCTTATTCCTCTAATCTGATTATACTCGGTGGCGGTAAGTGAACAATGCAAAATATTCAAAGTCTTACCATTTAGAGAGAAAGACTTCTTGTCATTTTCATCGAACTCTTTGAAACTTTTGGGAGCTAAAGTTCCATCCAACCTCCTTAAATGAACGATACAAATTGAAAACATTCTACAATTGAGAATGATCACCAAGTATTTTCGTTATCATATTCTAGGAATATACTATGTTATTTTTATTGAATAACTTTGTAAATAATAACAATTGTGCATCAGACAGGTTGGAAATTAATAAGCTATATAAACAACTTATAACTTATAGAATTTTTTTTTTGATTTTATTAGTTGTTTTAGAAAACAACTATGTGATTTTATATTATATGTGATTTTATATAGAATAACTTATATAAAATTAAAACAACCAATAAAAGATAGAACATATACAAATCAAAATATCACATGATTTCACGCTTCAAGTGATGATTATATTTACATTCATTTATTCATCCACCAACTAAATTTGTGTTCGATATATACCAATAAAAGCAAAATATATCCCAAGTTGTAGACTCATTTCTTATAAATCACTTCTTTCCATATACAAAAAAAAGAAACTAAAGACAAAAACATAAAAAGAATTTAACATGCATGCTACTAGCTCTATTATGTGATAATTATCTAGGAAATCAACCATAGTTGGTATTATATTCTACATTGTAGGACAAAAATTGCAACATTAGATCACTTAATTATGCATTGAATATTTCTGACAACCATTGATTAGATTGCAAATTAATAGTTAAGAAATGTAAAATTTTTGTACAAGACATACAAATGCTGCACTTTCTAGCATATATAAATCAAAATGGTACACATATCCATCATACACAACCTGTAATTTGAACAAAACTCACTCGGTTTCTTATTATTATGTGTCTCCATTATATCATAAGCACATAAAAGATATGTTTAAACTCAATATTTATCTGCAAATAATAAAAAATCATTTACTGGATTCTCTATGGAAAAACTTTAGTGGTGCGCGACAATATCCTCAAGTTTTAGAAGGTGAACTTCATTAATGCTACACCAAAAACTCTTGAGGATGATTTTTGATTCCTTCATTATGAGATTAGAAGTACGTTATTTAGATACTTGTGATATGTGATCACATAATATATTCATGATCTTCTACAAATGATGATTTCTCCGACATGATGGGCATAAGTAGATTGCCATGTTTCCCCACTTTTTATTGCTTATTTTATTTATGATAATTTATATAATTTTTTTTTCTTTTGTAGTGGTGACGAGTTGTTGGTGAAATGTTTTTCAATTATGTATTCAATAGAGAGAATTGAGTTTTTCAAAGGTGCTAAAGAAAAGAAAGATTATTTGGTTGAATAAACCATGCACTATATTCAACCGTGCTTCTATAGATGAACTTTTTATTTGATCAAATTTTGTTTTTAAATTCATTGGTTACAAATGAGGTTCTCACCCTTATACTAACAACGTTCTCAAATTGATGATGTAAAATAAAAATATTTACAATTTAGAATGATGACCTAGTATTTCCTTATCATATTCTAGGACTATATTACGTGATTTTTATTGAATATCTTTGTAAACAATATTAGTTGTGTATCAGACGGGTTGGAAACTAATAAGCTCAGTAAACAACTTATAACTTATAGAATAATCTTTTGTGGATTTTATAAGTTGTTTTAGAAAGCAATTACAATAATTTTTTTTTAAAGTTTATTCTAAGTTGTTTTTAGAATGTTACAAGTTTAATCAAACACAAAAGTTTGATAAATATAACATGTCATGTGATATAAAAATAAAAAACCAATAAAAAGATAGAACATATACAAATCAATATGCCATATAATTTCATGTTTCTACTGATGATTCTATATTTATATCCATTTATTCATCTACTAACTAAATATTTGTTCAATATATCACAATAAAGGCAAAATCTCAAGTTTCAGACTCATTTCCTCTAAATCATATCTTTCCATGTACAACAAATAAAAGTAAAGACAAAATAAAAAGTAACGGAGATTGTTGTATATTTCATAGCTTTATATCTGATTATATATGGAGAGACACGACCACATTAATATCAAAAAGTAAAGAGGCCAAGTAGAAAGATACAATCACAAACACATATCTTGAATGTTGTTGCTTCGTCAAAAGACAAAAGATTCTAATTCTGATATATTTTACATGCAGATGGCTGCATATCCTATTGATCAAAAGAGAAAAGCGAGGATCATATATGCATGGTACTATCTTTGTTATGTGAGAGCTGTCTAGGACATCGACCCCAGTTAGTATAGACTGCAAGTCGTACCAGAAAAATCCTAACATAGGAACACTAAGTTTTGCGTTAAACATCTCTCATAAGAATTACTTAGATTGGAAATTTATAGATAAGAGAGGTGGAATTCTTGTGCATGATGTACACACGCTACCTTTTCTAGACTATGTTAATCAAAAGGGTCCTATTACCATGTCATACAAAGCCTCTAATTTGAAAAAAAATCGATCAGTGTTTTATCGTTATGTGCCTCCACTCTACCGAAAGCACATAAAATCTATGATTAAGTTCATAATTTATCTACACCAAAACAAAAAACCGTTGACTTCATTTTTTATAAAGAAAAACCTAGTGGTGCGTGACGATATCCTTAAGTCTTGGAAGATAAGCTTCATTGATGCTACAACACATAGTAAGGAAGATGATTTTCAATTCCTTCATTCTGAGATTACAAGTACGCTATTTAAAATGTTGTTGATCCCATAAAATGTTATGGACCTTCTTCAAATGATGATTTCTTCGATACGGTGGGCATAAGTAGATTGTTTTTTTTAGTTTTATTGCTTCTTTCATTTTTGGTTATTCATAAAATTTGAATTTGATCCTTTTTCTTTTGTAGTTCTGATATATTGCTCGTGAAGCATTTATCAATTATGTCCCCAGCGATAAGAATTGTCAAAGGCGCGAAAGACAAGAAAGATTATTGGATTGGTCAGTCGGATCATAATGCACATTTACTTGTGGTTGAAGGGATAAGCTGTGGTGCACAATGGTACCAAAATAAATTCCATTATAAGAAGAATCATTTTGGGCCTATCATAGCGTGTCTTAACAATGGGGACTTATTTAAGACTTGATACTGGATACTCGATTCGAGATCGATCGTTAAAAGCTACAAATGATTCCTTAAACTAATCAATAATTCCTTAAACTAATCATTTTGGACCTTATTAGTTTCGTAGTTAAAAAAATGAAGACTTGTTTGTAATTAACTTCTGCTTTGATGCAAATTGGGAAGGACTTGGATATTGATCTAATGGTTTCATTAGTGTTTTTGAACGAGTTGATTGGATTTCAAGCAGAATTACATATTGCTGGTATTTTGCATTTCTTTATTTAAGTTTGTGGGAGGTTGAAACAAAAATTGATGTATCATATATGGTATGAAGCCTTTAAGTTTTGATTGCTCCCAGAATCATCGATATTCATGGTTAGAAATTAGCTTGGAAATTTCTATGCATTTCAATCCAACGAGTCCTTATTAGGTTATATAGTGTTGAAGACAGTTGAACTTGGTCTTGTGATTTAGTTTCATTTTTATTTTGTTTTCAATTTGTTGTAAACTGGTGAACTTTTGTACCAAGTAAGTAATATTGTTTGAAGGGAGATCAGACCTCTTGTATGTATGTTTGTAGTTTTCTTGATGTAGAAATACGATAAAATAATCACTTTTGATATGTCAATTTCTTTTCTGACACCACAGATAAAAGACCATCTCTTTTACCCATTTTTTATGGTCTTTTACTGTAATATCTTTCATACTAAAAAGTAAGTTATTCATTCTCTTTTCATTACATTGGCACTTCATTTTTTCGTTATACTAATCATGGCATATAACGTTAATTTTATACCCTCATTTATAATGATAACTTAACATATTATATAACGTGATAACATAATAACATAAGGTCTTATCCACGTTAAAAATATATAATGTGATAACGTAGAATGTTTTATTCACGTTAAAAATATATAACGTGAGATGTTTATCCATATTAAAAATGTATAGTGTGATAACGTAATGATGCGAGATGTTTATCCACATTAAAAATGTATAACGTGATAACGTGAGATGTTCATCCACGTTAAAAATGTATAATGTGATAACGTGGATAAACATCCACCTTAAAAATGTATAACATGGAACTAAATAACTTGACAAATTTAGCCACGTTACAAATGTATAATATAACAGTTGTCCACGTTATTTTTAATAAAGTTATAATTTATAATGTTATAAAAGTTGTCACGTTTTAATCACATAATAACATGTAACGTGGAATCAACTGTTCATTTTCTTCCCTATAAAAACTATCATGTTACACATTATCACGATATGATATAGCATTATAATAAAATAGGTTACTATCATGTTATAAGTTAATGTCATGTTATAATAATATACACGATATAATATCAGTTTATTATAAAACAAACTACTATTACATTATATCACGTTATAAATTATTATTACGTTATAAGTTTATAATACAACATAAAATATCAATTATTATAACGTGACACATAGAAAAGAAGAAAAAGAATAAAGAAGGAAAAGTAGAAGACAAAAGGAGGTTGAAGGGTGTTTCGGTAAGTACTGCTAAATAAGGTAGTTTTCTAAAGTGGAAATAGAATAAAGTAACTACTTTTTATAAGTCAACTTGTTTTCTCATACCAAAGATAAAATACCATCTTTCTACCCATTTTTGTGGTCTTTTACTGTAATGTCCTTCATACATAAAAGTAAGTTATTTCTTCTCTCTCTCTTCATTATATTGGCACTTCATATTTTCTTTATATTAATTGTGGTCTATAATGTGAATATTATACCCACATTTATAATGATAACGTGATATATTATATATTGTGATAATGTTATTACATGATAACGTGAGATGTTTTATCCACGTTAAAAATGCATAACGTGATAACATGAGATGTTTATCCATATTAAAAATGTATAACATGATAACATGGGATGTTTTATCCACGTTAAAATTATATAACGTAATAACGTGTGATGTTTATTGTGATAACGTGAGATATTTATCCACATTAAAAATGTAAAACGTGATAACTGAGGTGTTTATCCATGTTAAAATTTATAATGTGATAACATGAATAAACATCCACCTTAAAAATATATAATGTGGAACTAAATAACGTAACAAATTTAACCGCGTTATAAGTATATAACTTAACAGTATAGGGGTGATAACCTCATTTGTAATCAACGAAATTTAAGACAAAGCTTGATCAAATAAAAAATTCATCTATAGAAGCACGATTGAATATAGTGCATGGTTCGCCTGATCAACCAAATAATCTTATTGTACGTCATATTGCCCTCATATCATATTCTAACATATTCTAAGAGAATCTCTTTTATAATGAATTGTTCTGAAATGGAAGCATCTTTGATGAATTGTCCACATATGCATGGGTTAACTCGTATTTTAATGTAATTATAAATATGACTAACAATATAGGTTGGACTTATTGACTAATGTTTAAAAGCCTGTTGATGATTGTTTTAAATTTTGACAATACAATGATCAACATAATGATAATCGTCTAACTCAACATAATAGGTAATATTTGGTAATATTTGGTGAATCGGGGTTGGATAAGGTGTTGTCGTAATATAGTAAAAAAGACTGAGCACTATTCGATAACACAAAGATCGACGTCATTTTTATCTCAATTATTTGGCAAAAGTTGGTCACTTTCTACAAGTGTTTATACACTCATCAGCTTTTGGACAAATTTGTTGAATCATAATTTATGTTTAGCATTGTTATGTGCAAGAGAAATGAATCAATGTTCAATTATTCTATTTTCAGCTTACATGATTTTCAACTTTCCAAATGGATTTGTTTTTGGACGAATTTGTTGAACCATAATTTATGTTTAGTATTGCAGTATATGAGTGCTTTAGATTTTGCTTCTACTTCTATTTTGGGTTTTACAAATAATTAAGTACTTTTACAACTTTTTTCCAAATACTCTCATTTTTTTATTCTATTTTCAAACACTACTAACTTTTGATTCTCAATTTTATGCACTCACAAACACTAAAAAGTGTTTTTTCTTAAGCCAAAAAAATAAAAAACACTTTTTTTAGTGATTCTAAACACTCCCAATAAATCACTTCTTCAAAAAGCAAACGTTTTTGCAAATACTTACATCATTCAATCACAAAATACATAATCAATCTATTAGAATATTATAAATATGTTCGGATTATAAACACATTTTAAAGGGATAAAAGGATACAATTTGACCATTTTCCAACATTTACACATACAAGTATAAAAGAAATTAAGGAAATATGGAATTATAAATGTTACTCGAATTTGCATTTAAATCATTAATCAATTGCAAGCTTTATCTTCTAAACATCCATCTAACAATTAATGTATCAAAATATCTGGATATCATCAAAACAAATTCGGAGGAAAACAACAGAGATATAACTAATTGATATAAGTAAAAGCCTAAGCAAAGAGTGGTTGGTGTAAGTCCAAGCGGCTACGATAATCTAGAGGGGGGTGAATAGATTATCTCCATCTTTTCGATTTTACCCTCTTTTTCGATCCGAATGCTCAAAGACAATAATAAATGTGCGGAATGTAAACAACACACGCCAATTTAAAGAGGTTCAACCCACCTAGGGCCTAATCCTCTACCACCCCAGTATATCCGAGATGGATTTCAAAAAGAAAAAAGATTTTATTAATTTACCAAAAATTAATACAACACCAACTTACAACAACACCTTGAAGAGCACCACACTCTTTTTCAACACCACCTTTGAGATTACCACAATCTCACTTGAAGATTACCACAATCTCCAACGGCACCTTGTGAAGATTACCACAATCTTCAACCTTGAAGAATACTAAATTATTCAACACCTCAACAAGAAGATTACCACAATCTTCTTACACCTAACACCTAGATCACCCAAGTATGTTCTTACCACAAGAACACTCACAAGGATATCTTGTGTTGAATGATAACCCAAATTCAAGATTACAACTCGATAATTGATAATACAATAGAGTGCAAGTGTAATCAAGAAAAGCCTAGACCTCAAGAATGTGAAAGTGAATAGCTATGCAAATTACAACAAGAAATAAGACAATGTAAGAACAAGTGTATTCTTGAGTGTATCTTGTTGTGTTGTAGTTTTCTCTCTTGTTATGTTGCTTCAATTCTTCCTCTATTTATAGAAGATGTCTTGTACAAGATAGGCTTCTCTTGGGGACATGAATTCTGTAAAAAATTGCAAGACAATTGAAGAAAAGAGCTGTTAGAACTCCATCCCACAAATTAAGGGAAAGTTGTCTGCTGTCAAACGGTCAGATTTTTGCTGTGAAACCATAGGGCGACCGGTCGCACAGAAATAGAATTTGAAATAAACGTATCACAAATTTACAGGCGTGTCGGCGTGGGGTTCGACCGGTCACCCCATGTCTCAACCGGTCCATGTCCAAGGAAAAATGAAGAACGAGTTTCTGTTTCACAAAAACACTTGCAGCACCGTCGCCGCACTGGCGGCGGTCGACCGGACCGGTCGACTGCTATTTTTCACTCCAGGCTCAATTTCTGTTTCAACGTACTCTTGAGTGCGGGTTGCCTATAGGGCGACCGGTTGGCCTCAAAATAAAAGTGTTGTCCAATATTTTATCGAAAATAAACTCCAAGAAATACTCCGAAAAATAGTAAAAACAGTTTAGACCGATCGGGAGTATTAGGACAACATTTTGAAACATAGTTTGAATGTAAAAATCAATGACACAAAATCATTAAATGTGTTGTCCAATTTTGTCGAAAATAAACTTGAGGAAATACTCCGGAAAATATTAAAACCATTTAAAATCATTTAGGAGTATTTGGACAACCTTTAAAAACATTGTTTTGGTATAAAAACAAAATCATCAAAATCATGATGAAACCATTTATCAAACAATCTCCCCCTTTTTGATGATTACAAACCAAAACAGTTCAACAAGACCAATTTTGAAAACAAAACAATTTTGAGAGGCGATTTTGAAAACAAAAACAAGTTTTCCGGTCAAAAATGAATATCCGTTGAGAGCGACAACATTCCGTGCAATATAAACGCAAGGATGGGAGTAGAGATATTCAAACACATATAGCAAATGCTCCCCCTATCAACATGCACAACAAAAGTAATATAGAAGCAACTTCAACATAAGCTAAAATCTTAGCTTTTCGATATTGATCTTAAGTATCAAAAACTTAAAAGCTCCCCCTGTCAAGGAGACATCATTAGAACCGTATATAAGTCCATAATACAACCAATGGACCATGATTCATACATAACCATAATGCACCAAGTGGACTAAATATGATCCACAACTTATGGATACATAACCATAATGCACCAAGTGGACTAAATATGATCCACAACTTATGGATACATAACCATAATGCACCAAGTGGACTAAATATGATCCACAACTTATGGCTTTATGAAGCCACAACTTATAGCTTCTTTTTGTTAAGCTTATCTTAGCTTTTATGAGCTAATGAGCTTATAACCTGTTTCTCCCCCTTTGGAATCATCAGAAAGAATGTTAGCACGATAAATACATCATATATTCATATCAAAGTGGGCAACTAAACCGATGTATCGAGCTATTTGAACATTGAAGCTTATAAACCAAATAGGAGGGAAAAGTCGATCATACGACTTGTAGAAGCTTATGAAAACTCATTTGATTTGCAAAAACATGATCTCTATAAATATATGAGACTTTTGAAATCGAGAGAATCATGTAGGTGATGAATTTTTCATTGAAACATTTTATCGAACATTTGGCGGGCGTTAAGTTAAGAAAGTCATAAATATAGCCCTTGTAAATGTAATCAAGCCAAGTTTTTTATCACCAAATACAATGTAACAAATATCATTCATCAACAATCAATAATCTCATCACAAATATATATGAATTGCATCAAGAAAGATACATATAAGCCACAAACTCAAGGGTTCAACCCAATTGAGCTAAAGAGAGTGAAATTCTTACCATTCAATCGGTAAAGATGAGCATTGATGATGATAGTCGAGCTAGATAATCCCCAAACTATGTAATTCATGCAACAAAATACATTTGAAGTGAAATGTGTGTGCAAATGACAAAGGGGACGAAATAGAGAAGAAAAAGGCCAAAATGCCAAATTATGGAAACAGAAACAATTTTAACCAAAAATTCTCCAAGGGCGACCGATCCAGGGCATGGGCGACCGGTCGAGCTGGTGGGCGCGCCGGTCGGCTCCCCGCCCGGCGTATTGTTTTGATTCTGTTTTGAAACCGAAATTTGATCCAAAAATCCGATTTTTCGCCCCTAAGTTTTAAAACGTGCAAAATGCAAACGTAGACCTCATTCAATATACATTATGTCATAATCAAGCTCGAAATGAGGTAAAATACTCAGCGGTTAACGATTAAAAAGTCCGCGAGTTATCCTTGAGGCGGAATTAAACACATCTCAGGGTTTTTGTTAAAAACTCAATCCCTTTTAAAAAAATATCCAATCTCAATATGTTTAGTTCGATTATGACGAACCATATTTTCATAAATTGTAAACACCGAACTTGTTATCCCAGAACAATAAGAACGTTTTAATACTTTGGATATACAAGTCATAAGAAGAAGTGCCTTTCAAATATTTAAAAATTTCTTTTAACGGCACTTTAATGAGACTCGTTGGGATAGTTTTGAAGTCGAGCATATAGACATAAGACATATGGAATGTCGAGTCTATAGGAATAATACAAGAAAACATACCTTGAATTTATTTGTCGGCCGATATGCCTTTCTCAATCTTTGTCAATCTTTAGCCATAGAGGTTGAGATGGTTCTTCTTTCTTCAATGCTTAACTCCTTCAAGAGTTCTTTTGAAATATAGCCATCTTCTTGGTCTAAGCAAGAAATTGAGCTCCCCCATCATACTTATCTCAAGCTCACCTAGTATCAACTTGGAAAAACATATCTTGCACAAATATTCATTAGTAGCACCAAAAATATTCTCATAAATATGCACAAGTAAACAATCTTACCCTTTTTCAAAAACAGAGAGAGTAGTATCAACTTTACCTCTTGTAAAATCATTTAGCAACAATAGCTAAGTCTATCATACCATACATGGGGTACTTGTTTTAAACCATACAAGGCCTTTTATAAAAATTATTTGGCCTAGAAAAATTTAAAACCCCGGAGGTTGTTTTACATAGACTTCTTCTTGAATAAAACCATTGAGAAAATTGGATTTAACATCCATTTGGTAAAGCTTGAAATTTTCTTAAAACAAGAATGGGCAAGAAAAATGCAAATAGCTACTAAATGTGCTATGAGTGCAAATGTTACATCAAAATTAATTACCTTCTTCTTGAAAATACCTTCGAGCTACTAACCTCGCCTTAGTTCGACCAATGTTGCCTTGGTCATCGAGTTTGTTCCGGAATACCTTTTTTTTTGTCTTCTTCATCACTATCATCATGGGGCATCCAATTGAACTAAGGTGTTCATAATAGAACATTTACATCCAAATATTTTGAGGTAACTAATATTTGGAGTACTTCATTTCTCATCTACACAACTTAACAAACTCATTAATGGCATCACTTATATAAGCAAGAAAAAAATAGCCCAAGTGTAAAGACATGCCTCAATCATTAATCACAAAATATCTTGCATAAGAGCATAGTAGAAATAGACACTATATATATAGACCATGAAGCAAGAATCACATACTATGCATTTAGAAGATCATCAAGAGTCTAATAAATCATGCAAGTTCAAATAAGCTTAAGAAAGCTACAAAAGGTCTCTTTTGAAATTTGAAAATCCGATAGCATATAGTAGAGACCTCATTTAAAAGAAGTATTTGAACAAGAGTTGACAAAGCAAATATGTGCAATCAAATATCGAATGGTGCCTTTCAAAGAATCTAAAAATCCTCTTAATGCCACTTGTATGAAATACTATGAAAAACAAGCACATAGGCACATGGCAATACATATATCGAGTCTATAAGAGTAAGAATAACACAAGTAAACGTACCTCGATAATTAATGCCTTTCTTGACAAATAATGATGTAAATGGCCATTTGTGAAAATATGTAAATCCTACACAATTCTTAAAACAAGTCTAGCACAAATCATAATGATAAAAGTGTAGGCTAAGAGATATCACAAGTAAGCTTATGCCATAAAAATCCATAAGAGATGATTACATACTTTAGTCTACAAAAATGCACAAGATTTTAAAAACATCATATAAGGTCTTTTTTTTCAAAAAAATTTTAAAAGCACAAATATATATTGAAGACCTTAATTAAACAATAAATACTTGAAAACTCATTTTGCAATTAAGACACACATAGAAACATGCATAATAACAAAATAAAATGCATATTTAACTAGGAAGATACGGGTTACCAATTACGCCATTTCCATGGGTTGTGCCGTTCCCATTGTTGATGGTATCTTCTCTTTTGAAAATCTTCTTGTTGATGATAGTTTCTCCAATTGCTCCATTTCCAAGCAATGTGGCCTTCCCATTTTTGATTATATCCTCTTCTTGGAAATTGGCTTTGTTGAAAATGTTTTCTCCTTTGATCAAATGAATTGGTCATTTGATGTCTTCTTGGCGGTATGAATTTTCTCCGATTATTATTTCGTCGGGTACCTAATAAAACATTATTTTGTGGTACCCTCAAGTGTTTGGGTCCTTTGGGATTAGTCTTGAGACTTTTAGGTCTCCAACAATAATTAGAGCTATTTCTAGCTCGACAAGTTTTTACCGTATGACCCTTTTTACCGCAATAAAAGCAAGTAATAATTCTAGGAGCATAATGACCAATATGCATAGGGACTTGATTCTTTTTCATATGATTAACAACATTAGGCTTATGATCAAGTCTTTTATCACAATTATGAACATCAACAATATTGGTCTTTTTATTTGTACTCAAGTTGCATTTTAATAAATCATTTTTCATGCAATTCAAATCTTCAACAAGAGTACTATTTTCTTTCTCAAGGTTCTCACCTTATCAAGTGTGGTGGTGTGAGCACATGATAGTGATTCATAGGAAGTAAATAAACTATCCTTATCATTCTTCAAAACAATGAATTCCTTTTTCAAATTTTTGTATTTAACAAGTAAGCCTTGGAATTCATTTTGTAGTTCATCAAAATCATTTTGCAAATCAGTATAATCATTTTGAATGACAATATCATAGGAAGTAGAGGGTTTAAGACATACCTCGTTTTCTTCTTCGATGCCCATAAAACAATATTCAACTTCTTCATAGTTGGAAGTTGTAAGAGGCTTGTTCCTTAGATTTGAACTTGTATCCCTTTGAGAAGTAGATGCTTTTGTTTGACTCCTTTCATTTGCAAATACTCCATAGATGGCTTCTAATTTTGCCATACTTCATGTGCCGATCGAATTCCTACAATATGTTCATATTCCAAATTAGTAAATGAACAATACAAAATATTGAGAGCTTTACCGTTTAAGGAGATGATTTTCTTCTCTTCATCATTGAGCTCTTTGAAGCCTTCGGAGGTGTGTGGTGTATCTTTCATCGGAATGGATTCTCCATTTATGACGGTGTTCCAAATGTCGAACCCGCAACCTTGTAAATAGCATTCCATTCTTTCTTTCCAAAATATAAAATTTTTGGAATCAAATAGTGGTGACTTGGTGGTGGAGGTGCCGGTAAGATGAGCTTCGTTCGTAGCCGACGATCGTTCCTCTTCACTCGCGATGTGAAACGAGCTTGCCAAAGAGTTTGACTTTGATACCACTTGTAAGTGCAAGCGACTACGATAATCTAGAGGGGGGGTGAATAGATTATCTCCATCTTTTCGATTTTACCCTCTTTTTCGAACCGAATGCTCAAAGACAATAATAAAGGTGCGAAATGTAAACAACACACGTCGATTTAAAGAGGTTCAACCCACCTAGGGCCTAATCCTCTACCACCCCAGTATATCCGGGATGGATTTCAAAAAGAAAAAAGATTTTATTAATTTACCAAAAATTAATACAACACCAACTTACAACAACACCTTGAAGAGCACCACACTCTTCTTCAACACCACCTTTGAGATTACCACAATCTCACTTGAAGATTACCACAATCTCCAACGGCACCTTGTGAAGATTACCACAATCTTCAACCTTGAAGAATACCAACTTCTTCAACACCTCAACAAGAAGATTACCACAATCTTCTTACACCTAACACCTAGATCACCCAAGTATGTTCTTACCAGAAGAACACTCACAAGGATATCTTGTGTTGAATGATAATCCAAATTCAAGATTACAACTCGATAATTGATAATACAATAGAGTGCAAGTGTAATCAAGAAAAGCCTAGACCTCAAGAATGTGAAAGTGAATAGCTAGGCAAATTACAACAAGAAATAAGACAATGTAAGAACAAGTGTATTCTTGAGTGTATCTTGTTGTGTTGTAGTTTTCTCTCTTGTTATGTTGCTTCAATTCTTCCTCTATTTATAGAAGATGTCTTGTACAAGATAGGCTCCTCTTGGGGACATGAATTCTGTAAAAAATTGCAAGACAATTGAAGAAAAGAGCTGTTAGAACTCCATCCCACAAATTAAGGGAAAGTTGTCTGCTGTCAAACGGTCAGATTTTTGCTGTGAAACCATAGGGCGACCGGTCGCACAGAAATAGAATTTGAAATAAACGTATCACAAATTTACACAGGGCGACTGGTCGACGTGGGGTTCGACCGGTCACCCCATGTCTCAACCGGTCCATGTCCAAGGAAAAATGAAGAATGAGTTTCTGTTTCACAAAAACACTTGCAGGCACCGGTCGCACCCCGGGCGACCGGTCGACCTGCTATTTTTCACTCCAGGCTCAATTTCTGTTTCAACGTACTCTCCAGGTACGGGTTGCCCTATAGGGCGACCGATTGGCCTCAAAATAAAAGTGTTGTCCAATATTTTATCGAAAATAAACTCCAAGAAATACTCCGAAAAATAGTAAAAACATTTTAGACCGATCGGGAGTATTAGGACAACATTTTGAAACATAGTTTGAATGTAAAAATCAATGACACAAAATCATTAAATGTGTTGTCCAATTTTGTCGAAAATAAACTTGAGGAAATACTCCGGAAAATATTAAAACCATTTAAAATCATTTAGGAGTATTTGGACAACATTTAAAAATATTGTTTTGGTATAAAAACAAAATCATCAAAATCATGATAAAACCATTTATCAAACAGTTGGTTCCCACAAACATCACCACACAATCTAATGAACCATCCATGTGCATCAGTCTTCCTTTCCGCCGGTCAATTTTATGAATATCAAAAATCAGTCATTTCCATCATCAACCCAAATATTTTAGCCCAACATTTGTGTCTCTTTTTGCAGTGGCCAAAAAAAGGAAAAGTAAGAGGGGCAAAATAAGAGCTTCTTTGGATGTCTAGGTCGAATTTAAAAAACTTGTTGACTCTTGTGTTAAGTTGAGTAGCCTCTTCGAATTTGAGACTCATCTTATCCTGTAAGTATTTTGTTTTCAGATCTAGTCTGGTTGTATTCTGATTATTATCCTTACCTTTGTAGTTGTCTTTGAACTTCCACTTATCCTTTTTGCATTTAGCTTTCAGATTCTTCCTATCCTCTTTGTTTGGCGATCATATTCTGCTTATCCTCTATGTATTTGGCAAGATCACAACCATATACATCTATAGTCAGGTGAGGATACTCGGGTGTTCATTTATGGCTATTTAAACAAGGAAAAATTTGCATTTTCCATATTCATCCAAAGTCTGGATGATACCATCGGAAGCTAGTAATCTATACTCATCAGTATCAAAAGTTGTTTGTGGGAAGTAATAACACACAGTGTGTATTTTCGGGGTATTAACATAAAAAGCAAAGTACGGACTAAAATATAACACACCACCATTAATTACTGAAAAGAAAACACTGCAATGATGGGGAACTTTACGAGCAAGGGCAATTCGATCTTGCCAACCTCCAGATGATTTGAGCTCAAGATCAAACATCCCAATTTTAGTTTGATGATCAACGTAGACTCACTTATAAAAGTAGCCGTTTGAATGGAAAAAGAATTACCATAGCGCTTACGCTCCTTTGCCCAGTTGTCGTATATAATGCAAAGGAAAATAACATACTCAGAAACCCAAGAAGGAGCCTATAAGACAAAGACATGCAAAGAATTATGGAACTATGTACCTACTAAAGATGATTGAAATTACACTTATCCAATCAAGAAAATATCTAAGAAAATACCTCATCAATCCTATCAAATTGAGGAGTCTTCAGAAGATTTTACTACAACAAAGAGTTTCTGGTGGAAATAGCTATATGGTCAATTTTAGAGACTGGGTGCAAAACATTTGACACATAACGCATCATATACACACAAAAATGTTATGTCAATGATAATCATTCAAATTCATTTATTATGACCGTATGTACAACCATTTTTTGAAAAAATCAAACATCAAATTAACAAGTCCAACGACACCAAACATGTTTGGGTTCCTAAGGCTATGTCAAATAACAAAGCAGGACTCAACTAAACTTAGGTACTTAAAGGAATGAACTCAATTGCAGATGAATAGTGGTGCAATAAAGAATCAAATGTATTGCTGCTCAAGACACATGAATGGTAATAATAACACTATATAACCTAGGTGGAACCATTTCCTTTAGAGAAGGATCAAAATGAGTAATCATTGAGAGAATGAGATGTTGCTATTGGAAGCATAATGATCAAGAATGTTGCATATGTTGAAGGACTCGAGTATAGGTTGTTGAGCATCAATCAATTGACAGACAATGGATATACTGTTGAATTTTTCCAAAGTACATGCAACTTATTTAACGTGAAAACAAGAAAGGTTGTGTTACCTATAAGTACACACAACAAAAGTTATATAAATACGCACCAAAAAAATATTGAAGTTTGTAGATGTTTCTTGAAGCAAGAAAAAGATTTTTAGTTGAATGCCTCCAAGAAATAAATAAAAAGACATTTCTATAAAAAGATTTTTATTAAGAAGTTTCTAGGTAATATCCAAGATTTCCTAAGGAATTTTCTAGAAAGTTCTTAAATAAAAATCTCATAGTATAGTCCTAGAATATGCTAATGAAAATATTAGATGATCATTCTCAATTACAGGATCTTTTCAATCTACATCGTCCATTTAAGAAGGTTGTAGTATAAATAGGGGTGAGAACTTCATTTGTAACTAATGAAATTTGAAAACAAAGCTTGATCAAATAAAAAGACCATTCATTGAAGCGCAATTGAATGTAGTGCACGGTTCACCTGATCAACCAAATAATGTTTCTTCTCTTTAGCGCCTTTAACAAATGTAATTCTCTTGGTTGTGTGCATAGTTGAAAAAAAATTCACCAGCAACTCGTCACCACTACAAAAGAAAAAGGAAATTATATAAACAACCAAAAATGAAAAAAGGAATAAAAATGATGATCAACATAATGATAACTGGATGATCAACATAATGATAATCGTTTGATTCAAGACAACAAGTATTATTTGGTCAATCGAGATATTATAAGGTGTTGGTATAATTTATTAACACACTAAATCACGAGTTAACAAAAACTGGAATGTCGTTTGATAACATAGAGATCGACGTCATCCTTATGTCAATTATTTGGCAAAAGTTGGTCACTTTCTACAAGTGTTTATACACCTATCAACCTTTGGAAAAATTTGTTTAACCATAATTTATGTTTAGCATTGTTATGTGCAAGAGAAATGAACATAAAAAATCAGTCATTCCCATCATCAACCCAGATATAGCCCGACATCTGCGGCTCTTTTTGCAGTGGCCAAACAAAAGACAAAGTAAAGGGCGAAATAAGAGCTTCGAATTATGTGAAAAATATGATATGCAACTGCTGAAAGTAGCGATGATGTCTTCAGGCTCCATATCTTCATGGCGGATGGCGCAAGTCTTGCACTTGTCACATAGTTAGAATCTCCATATTTTGGGTTTCAACGTAGTCGCGAAAATAGTCCACGATGGGAGAGGTTTTACAAGCCGAAAATTGCATTTTCCATCTTCATCCAAAGTCTGGATGATACCATCGGAAGCTCATGATTTATAATTATTAGTATTAAATGTTGATCGAAGGAAGTAATAACACACTGTGTATTTTTAGGATATTATTGATTTACAAAAAAAGGAGTCTGATACTTGGGATTTTTCTTTTTCAAGATATCTCGGAGACTGGTTTAGTTGGCGGATGAATAAGTGAATATAAATGTAGAATCATCACTTGAGACATGAATCATGCATCATGTAGATTAAGAATTAATAAATATTCTCTTTTATAACACAATTAATGTTTTTACTTTTTTTTTTTCCAAGAGTTAATTGAGGACTTGAGGTTTTGGAAATTAAAGAACAAGTAAAAATTAGGAAAGAATATATTTTAGAGCTGTCAAAATGGATCGTCCCGCAGCCCACCAAAATCCACCATTTGGTAGGATGAGGCAGAGCGCGCCAGCCATCCAAAGTAGTGGGCCAAGAAAATCTCAATCCAAACCCAACCCACCTTGGGCCACGGGTCGGGCGGGTCGACCTGTCCAGAAATAAATATATAACTAAAATTTTATTTTTCGTTGAAAATTTGTCCACAATGCTAATATTTATGTATATTTATTGATTAAATAAAAGTTACATGTATTTGTGTGAAAACCTTTTAGCTAATGTAAATAATGATTGTACAAAAGTCATTTCAGCAAGCCACGCAGAAGCAATTTTATCAATCTTATTTGAACACACACATATATATATATATAGGATCTAATGTGGCATGGATCTTTACGTACGACATTGCGGATTAATCTCAGCCATTTATTTATCAAATCCAAAGGCTGAATTTTTTTTTTGATTTTTTGACATTTTTTATTTTTTTCCCAGTAAGGCTAGTTTGGTCATTCAAAGAAGGAAGTTTTTCTTTATTTTGGTAACCGTTCACATAATTTGGTTTTGTAGGGATTGCTTTCTGATTTTATTCCCACTTTTATTTCATCTTCTCATTTTCAAACATATCTTAAGTTTTCTCGTAGAGTTTTTGCTATTGTGTAGAAGAATTCTTCATCCTTTTTTGGAAGCGATTTCTCCGAAAGTGTGGTGACCAGGGATTCTTCCATTGTGTTCGTGCACTGTCTGTTCATTCGCAGAATTTTGTTTGAATTTTTATGCACTAAAGTGACAAGGGCATGAAATTAACACTTTCGATTCCCATAACCACGTTGTTTTATGTATATGAACTGTGTGCATGCATTTAAATTAACATTTTCTAAAATGTCTATTTTTTCAAACCATAGATCAGATGTGTGAATGCACCATTTAAAACTAAATATACATTGTTATTATTCAATTATGCATCAAATATGAACTAACTATGCATCAAAATTACAAATGTAATATTTTCTCTATTCCTAATATGCACAAATTGCAAATTAAAATAAATATACATCGTTATTATTCAATTATGCATCAAATATTCACTAACTATGCATCAAAATTACAAATGTAATATTTCAGTATTCCTAATATACACAAATTGCAAATTAAACTGGATATACATCGGTATTATTCAATTATGTATCAAATATTCACTAATTATGCATCAAAATTTCAAATGTAACCTTTCACTATTCCTAATGGTCACAATTTACAAATTAAAATAAATGTGTGTCGTTATTATTTAGTTATGCATTAAATATACACTAACTATGCATCAACATTACAAATGTAGTCTGTCACTATTCCTAATGGGCACAAGTTACAAATTTAAACTAAATATGCATCGTTATTATTCAGTTATGCATCAAATATACACTAACTATGCATCAAAATTACAAATATAATATATAACTATTCCTAATGGCACAAGTTACAAATTAAACAAAATATGCATCGTTATTATTCAATTATACATCAAATATACACTACTTATGCATCAAAATTACAAATGTAATATGTCACTATTCCCAATGGGCACAAGTTACAAATTAAACTAAATATGAAACTTTATTATTCACTTATGCATCAAATATACACTAACTATGCATTTACGTTCCAGATTTTTTTTATCCCAATTTATGTTCCAGATTCGATCTCTCCATATTCACAGGTTTCATTTATGGATAGGTTTATCTGTAGTTTCCATTGATACGCAATCCTGATGTTGGTGAGTATATTGATCTTCCATGGTGTATGTCACAATGTTTGTTCGTGAAGATTAGATTTTTGTTTTTTTCTTCAATTTTGCAGAAAGAGAGAGGAGAGAATGTTGGTTTTGGTGTGATTGTTTCAGCTATGGAACGTGATCTCTATCATATCCCATGATTATTGGGCGTGTATCATGTGAAGTTTGTTACATCATTTTAAGAGTTACTAATTTACCCTTTTTGTGTTTTAAATAATTAGTAAGTGATATATTTTGATAGAAACCTGAACCATTGCTTAAAGGGAGTGGACGGTTATGTTCAATCCATACGGTCTCACGGCAATAGGCTGTTTTATGAGATACTATCCTTTATATATATATATATATATATATATATATTAGTTTCACTTCTTCACCTTAAAGAGGATGGAGCATCCAGATATTTTGATACCCAATTATTGTCTTGTTAACTGACGGAATTTTAAGGAGTTTTTGAGCTATAACTGGAGATGCTAATTATTTATGTTCGATGGTGTGAATAATAGATAATAGAAGGGATATTATTAGATGAATATATACATGTTGCCAATGACTTACTAATATCTCAGAAGATAGTGAATATATTTGGCTTGCAAGTGGCAACGTCTTCTGATGGTTTCATTTATCTAGAGTTAATTACAAAAAAAAAACCCTTGGGGTTTGACTTAATTATAAAAAAACCCAGCTAGCTTTCAAAATTTCAAAAGATACCCCCGAGATTTTATTTATTCTAACATTTAAACCCTTCATAAGCAAAAAATATTTCAAAATCTTCATTCATATTTATAAAAATATTGCAATTTATCCCTTAATTTTAACACTGAATCAAACCTCAGGGGTACCTTTTGTAATTTTATAAGTTAGATGGATTTTTTTAATTAAGTCAAACTTTATGGGTACTTTTTGTAACATTCCTTTTATCTATTAGCACATTTAGAAAATCATAATTTTTTTGCTAGAAAATAGACATGTGTTAAAAAAACATAAAAGGAAAAGTGAGCGGTTGCAGGCTGGCCTGCCTCAACCTGCGGCCCAACACTAGCCCGTTTAGAGGCAGGACAATATACCCTCAATCTACCTCTCTACTTCTGGCATGGCGGGGGCAAACTGACTTGATGGGCTTGGCCCATTTTCACAGTTCTAGTATTTGCCAGCTTTTTTACTCACCTGTTGTAGCAGGTCACCCGATCATATTTGACGATCAACTAATAATATTACCAAAAGTGATTAAAAAGCATAACGTTGATGACCTTTTTGGATGAGTTGGGAACATGATGTACCAAAAGTAAAAAATAGGTAAGTTGTTGGTACCACTTCTGTATTATCCATTCCCTTTAGTTTCACTTTCTTATTATTCTATTTTTAAGTGTGGTGAAGTAAAAGGCAAAATTATTTTTTAATCCTCTAAGTAGACACACTTGGAGATTTGGTCCTATTTTCTTTTTGATTTGGAATCCAGTCCTTTAAGTGGAAAAAAATCAGATTTTTAGTCCTACTACCTACCTGCTACAACAGGTAAAACTTACCTACTAGCTGACATGGAATTTAATTTTATAAAAAATAAATTTGAATAAAAAATTGTTAAGTAAGAAATTATTAAAAAATATAAAAAATCAGATTGTTGGTCCCTTTCCCCCTTCTTTCCATTTTCGACACCTTTCAACCGGTGCCCTTCGCCGATGCCACGATGCCCCCCACTACCTTTATTATTTCTTCTTTTTCTTTCACCCATTTCACGCACAGCCACCACCGCCGTCCACTTTCTTCTTTTTTCTTTCTTTTTTTTCTTCCCCTCTTTCCCATCTTCTTCCTTTCTTTTCCCTCCTTCCTGTCTTTTCCTTATTCTTTCTTTTTATCCTTTTTCTTCTTCAACCCAATCGGTGTTAGGTCTCCTCCACCGATGCCGACGGGTCGCCACCAACGAATTCCACCAGCCACGACTGTTTTCCCGTGGAAGAACAATAATAATAAGTGAATTTATATAAATATTTTTTTCAGAGACGAGTTTATATAATATATATGTATATATATATGTGTGTGTGTATATGCAAAGTTTCTATGTGATATTTATTAAATAGAAATGCAAAGTTTGAAAAGGGAAAGAAACATAATGAAACAGAAGAGAAAATAAATTAAAAATAGAAAACAAATTATTTTACAAATTTAATTAACATCTGAATTTAAGTAATAATTTATACTCTTTTAAAGTAGAGTATATGTTTTCTAAATTATTAATTTCCTAATTTTTATAATGATGACTAAATATTTTACATTCAAATACAATTAAAAAAATTAGATTTACTAATTGAAGGAGAGTATATTTATTTTGTCCAAAAAATGCCAATTCAGTTGTAAATATGATTTATTTAAATTACTTAATTTTTTAAAAATTAAGAAATAATTTATTAAAATATTTTGAATTTTTATAAAATTATTCTCACTTTCAATGAACTTTTTGAAGTGTTTATATTTTTTAAAGTTAAGAATTAATTTAAATATATTGTGTAAACCATTTTCATTTTATTTAAAAATTTTATTTAATGATAGTGCCAAGTTGGATTTTTCTTACATTTTTAACTTCATTTTTCTTGCCAAATAAGCATCCACCTCATCAGTGTAATTGAAACTTTAATATTTGGAAAAAATAAATTCCACGTCAGCACAAACCAGTCATTTTGACCTGTTGTAGCAGGTAATAAGACTAAAAATTTGATTTTTTTCTCACTTAATGGACTGGATTCAAAATCGGAAAAAATGACCAAATCTCCAAATGCGTCCACTTACAGGACTAAAAACATAATTTTGCGTGAAGTAAAATATCAAATTCAACTTTTGTTACACTCCAAACGGAAAATTCTATATACATAATATTTCAACTAAATTCAACAAACTTAATTTAACAAAGGTGCATAAAAAATCCAACTAAATCGGAGTTCATCATATTTCCTTTGGGGTACGGCCCAAAATATTCAAATAGAATTTAACTTACGTAGCGGAACCAAACTTGGCAACATTATTAATTTTTATAATTACAATCAGAATCTCCAATTAGGGATGACAATGGAGTAGCTAGGTTTAAACCCGACCCCGCACTAAACCCGCCCCTTTCGGGGCGGGTCTAAACCCGCTCAAATGGTTCCCGAGATGAGTTACGGGCCTACTTTTAAAAAACCCGCCGGATTTGGCGCGGATAATGGGTCTAACTAGACTCGCCCCGTATATAATATTTATTAATTTTTTATAAATCTATTTATTTATTGCAAAGGTTTAGTCTATTCAACAGACAACTTAACTTGGGCTTCTACTTTCTCATAATGCAACTACATGGCGAAACTGATTGTTGCATGTTGACATGGTGATTCATAGGTTCTTTCATAATATTATTAAATCTAAAAATTCTTGCTTCATTTTTTTACTGCTCTAGATTATTGTTGCTAAATTTAAATGTAGTATCTATGCACCACTGAATCTCCAAAAACTAATTTAAAAAAAAATAATTAAAACTAAAGTGTGGCATTGAACAGTAGACAGAAATGAATTCACTGTTACGCTCAGAATTTTCACTTGGCGGGTTAGCCGTGTTGAACCCGCCGGGTTTTGGATCAAAGGCGGGGCGGGGCGGGTCCCGGATCTAATATTTTCTTGGCGGGGCGGTTCTTGGATTTGGCCAAACTCGTCCTAGATCCGTCCCGTTGCCATCCATATCTCCAACACAGAGTCTTCCACATTTCTACTCATCACTACTTACATTACCATCTAGGGATAGCAATGGGGTGGGTCGGGCAAAATGGGTTGCCCCCAGTGGCGGAGGTGGGGGGGGACCCTGGGCCCTGGCCCACCCCATTTGAAAATATACACCAGCCCATTAATTAAAAAAAAAATTGTAAATAGCCTTATGACAACAGCAGCTGGCCCAGGGCAATTTAAATGAGGTCCACCCCACAATAATGTTTTAACACAATTACGCAAAGACATGAAGGCCCACCCACAAGAAAGTTTCACCAGAAACGTCCACCCACACATGAGATATACTAATACTAGTTTGTAGCTTGACTTTTTAAATGATAAGTTAAACAAATAAAAGTAAAAATTGAAAAGCAAAGACAGAAAGGAAGAATCAAAAACGGGAACCCTTATTTACAAAGGCAAACGAGAGAAAAGAGGAGGGGAGCAGCCGCACAGTCAGAGAGCCCTTTTTTTCTTACTGGTATTTTTTTCTGACTTTCTTTCATTTCCTTTTTTTATTTTTCTTAATTTTAGTTTGTTTGTGTATTTGTTATTGTGTGCAATTTGTAAATTGATTTGTAAATTTGTAATGGTGTGCTTTGTGTTAGACTTTTGTCTGCTAGTGTAAGTGTGTTGTAATTTGTTTATTATATATTGATTTTGTACTAATTTTTAATTTGGGATTTTAGGTATGAATTGGGCATTTTAGAATGGAATTTGAGATTTTAGGTATGAATTGAGAACTTTAGAATTGAATTTGAGATTTTAGGTATGAATTGGGAACTTTAAAATTGAATTTGAGATTTTGGGTATGAATTGAAAATGGCGATATTTGACTTGACGTTAGCCTTTGACAATTAGGTATTGAAAATAAATGCTTAATATTTAAAATTTCTTGAAATTAATTTTATAATGGAATTTATTAAATACATTGTTTCACAGAAGAAAATATATCTACACAACAACATCATCGCAAAAAGGCAAAGCTACATTGCACTCTTTCTTCCGGCCCATAAGAAATACACAAAATGAGGCATCGAATTACCATCAATATACTCTCCCAACTGAAAATCAACAATCTTCTCCTTCAGTTGAAAATCAACAATCTATTCCAAATTTATCATCTGAAATTGAGCGAGATCCAGGAAAAGAAGAAGAATAAGTGATTGGCCTCTTGACAAAAGGAATGAAATTAGATGGTCATACTTGATGGATGGGCCTTTCCAACCGAAACTTCATTCGTATAAAGGTCGTGAAAATAAAGATAAAACTCGTCACTTTAAGCCTAGTTGGTTTGATGAATTTAATTGGTTGGAGTATTCTTGTTGTATACACAAGGCACATTGCTTTCCATGCTTTCTTTTTGGAGAGAATATGCATACGTCTTCCCCTTCGGCTTTAGTGAGTGATGGGTTTAATAATTGGAAGAGAGTTCACCAAGAAAAATATTGTGTGTTTCTTGGCCATATTGGTTCATCATCTTTATCTTGTAAGTCCAAGCGGCTACGATAATCTAGAGGGGAGTGAATAGATTATCTCCATCGTTTTGATTTCGCCCTCTTTTTCGAACAAAACAAGCCAAGACAATAATAAAGGTGCGGGAAGTAAACAACACGCGTCGATTTATAGAGGTTCAACCCACCTAGGGCCTAATCCTCTACCACCCCAGTATATCCGAGATGGATTTAAAAAAAAAAAGATTTTATTAATTACCAAAATTAATACAACACCTTACAACATCACCTTGAAGAGCACCACACTCTTCTACAACACCACCTTTGAGATTACCACAATCTCTCTTGAAGATTACCACAATCTCCAACGGCACCCTGTGAAGATTACCACAATCTTCAACCTTGAAGAATACCAAATTCTTCAACACCTCAATAAGAAGATCACCACAATCTTCTTGCACCTATCACCTAGATCATCCAAGTGTGTTCTTACCACAAGAACACTCACAAGGATATCTTGTGTTGAATGATAACCCAAATTCAAGATTACAACTCGATAATGAATAATACAAATTAGAGTGCAAGTGTAATCAAGAAATAAGCCTAGACCTCAAGATGTGAAAGTGAAAGACCTTAGGCTATTACAACAAGAATAATAACAATGAAGTACAAATGTGTTTGCTTGAGTGTATCTTGTTGTGTTGTATCTCAATTGTTGTGTTGGATGCTCCAAATCTTCCTCTATTTATGGGAGATGATAGATCATGTATAGGCTCCTCTTGGGGATTAAAATCTATAAAAAAATATAATTAAAATCAAGAATATAGATGTTAGAAATCAATCCCACAATTTAAGGAAAGTTGGTCTGCTGCACAACGGTCAGAATTTGATGTCAAAACCTTAGGGCGACCGATCGCATACAAATAGACGTTTGAAAATATGAACATACATCTACACAGGGTGACCGGTCGACGGGGTGTCCGACCGTCGACCCTGTGCCCAGCCGGTCGACCTCTATCAAAAAACAAGTCAGGGCGTTCTGTTTCAAAAACAAAACCCAGGTACCGGTCGACAGGGGTGTCGACCGGTCGACGCCACCGGTCGATACCCTGGTCGACCGATCGACCTCTGCAATTATGCTCCCATCGCATTTTCTGTTTCAAAACACATCTCCAGGCACGGGTTGCCCTATAGGGCGACCGGTCCAATGCGAAACGAAAGTGTTGTCCAATTTTAAGCGAAAATAAACTTCAAGAAATACTTCGAAAAATTGGTAAAAACATTTTAAGACAATCGAAAATATTTGAACAACATTTAAAAACATTGTTTTGGTGTAAAAACAAAATCATCAAAATCATGATAGAAACATATATCAAACAATCTCCCTCTTTTTGATGATTGCAAACCAAAATAATTTAGAAATATTGAGAGGTCGAATTTTTAAAATCAAAAAGCGATTTTCCGGTAAAACCATCTAACCATTTAGAAGCGATCAAATTTCCAAAATAAAAAAGCAACCAAATAAGGGAGAAAATATTTTCCAAATATTAGCACAAGCTCCCCTATCAACAAGCACATCAAGAATAAGAAACAAATAATCAACCAAAAGCTAAAAGCTTGGCTTTTTCGTATAGAGCTTAAGTATCAAGAGCTTATAAGCCCCCCTGTCAACAAAACATCATTAGTTATGAAAAAGAGTCCATAATACATCTAATGAACTAAGTATAATCCATGGCTTTTGGCTTTTAGGAGCCATAACTTATAGCTTCTTTTGCAAGCTTTTATTAGCTTTTATGAGCTAATGAGCTTCTAACCTGTTTCTCCCCCTTTGGAATCATCAAAAAGAATGTTAGCACGATAGAAACATCATGTACCCATATCAAAGTGCGCAATTTATCGAGCTATTGATCATTAAGCTTAGAATTCCAAAAGCAAGGAAAAGAGTTAATACCATTTGTAAAAACATGTAAAAGCTCATTTGATAAGTAAAACAATGATCTCAACATATATATGGAACTTTGAAAACAAGAGAATCATGTAGGTGATGAATTTTTCAAAGAAGCATTTTGTCAAACACTTGGCGGGAATTAAAATTTGAGGAAGATATATATAGCCCTTGTAAAAGATATTAAGCCAAGTTTTTCATCACCAAAAACAATTTTACAACATATATCCAACAACAAATAAGAAGCTCATCAATATAAATTTTCAAAGGTTCAACCCAATTGAGATAATTCTTGGCGAAAGGATCAAGGCATTACGAATGCCATCAAGTAAAAATTTAAAATCCATCAAGTAGTTCATATCATACATCAAGCAATGAATATAAGACATTACAAATGTCCCAAATTATCCATCTAAACAAAATGATCAAGGCATCACAAATGCTTTTAAGCAAAAAATAAAAGAAGCACTTTTACCATCAAGTACTTCATACCAATTATCAAACAATGCAAGACTAGAGTATTTTTACCATCAAATACTCCATCAAGGCCAATACCACAACAATCAAAAGCTACTAGCATTCTTACTAGTTCATCCCTTTTAAAAAAAACAAGCAAATCTCATTAGTGCAATAGAGTTGTACAAGATAGTTCATAGAAATTCAATACATCAAAGACAAGGTAAAAAATTGCAAAGACAATAAGATAAACATGGGGTAGGGACATCAATCCTCATCCGAACAGAAGCAAGCCGCAGGGAGAAGCTCTTTGATGAATTTCTTAAATTTCCCCATTTTGCTCTTCAATTTTGCGTTTTCTTCCTTCACTTCCCGGAGCTCTTTTCTAAGAGATGCAACATCTCTAAATGTCTCTCTTTCCACCCTTTTCATTCTCTCTTTGAGACTCAAATCCTCAACATCCGGTTCATTTTCATTTTCTCCATCCTCTCTTTCATTATAGTCCTCTTCTTCATTCCCTACATTCTCTTCTTTCCCATCTTCTTGTTCCTCTTCATTACCCCCTCCATCAATGTTTTCAACCTCATTGTCATTAAAAAAATCATCCCGAGGTTGTGTTGGATTTC
This sequence comes from Rehmannia glutinosa, assembly GCA_016081115.2. Taxonomy (NCBI): domain Eukaryota; kingdom Viridiplantae; phylum Streptophyta; class Magnoliopsida; order Lamiales; family Orobanchaceae; genus Rehmannia; species Rehmannia glutinosa. The sequence continues at coordinate 66,145,862 of CM071932.1, forward strand.
GAGCACGTCCCCTAGCGGCTTTAGTGGGAACCCGTGGTAAAGTTCGTCACATTCTTACCATTTGTAGAATGTTGTCATTATCACAATCATTATGATGAATTTCAGTATTCATCTCATTTTCCGGGTAGCCTAATAGGTATAGTAGTCGACAAATCAAATTTCCCAAAGTATATTTCTTTTTAGTGAGCCTTCTTGATTCCGACAAACAATACACGAAATATAGCCGCATAATTTACTCTTTCTCCTCGGATAATCTTATAGGTAAGAAAAAGTTCTAGATTACTCGGAAGTTTCACTTCTTTACCACATACACAATAAGAGCAAATAATAGACACAATACAATAATTTGGCGGCATTGCCGAGAAAGTTACTTCCGGAAACACTCCTAAAAAGGTTTTCGCCTCATCTAGTGAAACACCAAAAGATCATCATCCCAATGAGTGCAATCCACATTAACAACTCCATCATTCGGCACATTAAAATGATTACAAATATCGGCCAATGTCCACGAAAAATGCCTACCATTAACGAATGTGTGAAGTTCCAAAGGATTATCTTCCGTAGCATTAACAATCCACATATTTGCGTAAAAAGGTTTTATAAGCTTGTCATCATAATGCAAACACGGATTATCCCATAATGATACCCAACCTTCAATTTCAAAGTAAGCCCTAATTTCCGGATATTCATCATGAAATGCTAAAAATTGAACCGTACGAGTGTAGGCAGTTTTCTTGTCATTCAATCCAATATTTTCATAATGCTCCTCCGCAAGTTTATTCAAAAATCAAAATTTATTAGCTCTAGAGGGAGACTCGTAAAGAAGTGATAACTTACTTGAGTTCCAATGAATATTCGATTTTGAAATCTCGGCTCTCAATTCAACAATCTCCTCTTCCGTAAGTCGGTTTTGATTATCCCCTTGTGGAATATCATCTTGTTGGGGGTTGGAGGAAGATTCTCCCCTTTGCTTTCTTCTCCTCTTTTGAGGATTTCGTCCGGTGAATTGACGGGGTGCCATGAAAATAAGATGAATTTGAGTGATATAAACTCACGAATGGAACAATTTGAGAAGTCATGAGAGATTTTGTGAGAATTTTGGAATGAGAGAGAGCTAGGGTTCGAAGTTTTTCAAAGATGGAATGAAAAGAAATAGTCCCCTGTTTCAAATAAAACCTTCTGCCCGCTGTACTTACCCAGTCGACCGGTCGACGGGGCTGTCGACCGGTGTGGTCGACCGGTACCTGCTCCTAGGTACCAGTATTTTTCGAAAAATAGTGCAATTTGAACCCCAAATATTTTAAAAACGTGCAAACGTGCAATCATGGAATACATCCAATATATGCGAGTCATAAAATGAAACTCGAATAGAAGCGGGATTTTACGAGTAGTGCCCTTTTGAAAACAAATTCACAAAATCAAAATGGTGGCACTAAAGGGGATGAAATAAAATGGTTTGAAAGAGAAGTGCATACTCATGATATGAACAAAATATCGAGTTCTAAACATAATACGAGTGAACGTACCTCGATGGTTTAAGAATCTCTTGATGAAGTAATAGCCAATGAATGAGAGATATATATATCCTACACAAATCTTTAAACAAATCTTGCACAAGACATAATAGTACAAGTGCAGGCCAAGCAATAAGAGATATCACACAAATGCTAATGCTAGAAATCCATAAAAACACAAAAGTCTAAGTAACTCCATAACATGTAAGATCTCATTTTCAAAGGATTTTAAAAACACAAAAATATATATAGAAGACCTTAAAAAAATTTGAAAACTCATTTTGCAATTAAGGCACAAATAAAAACATGCATACTAAAATAAAATGCATATATAATTGGGGAGATACGGTTTACCAATTACGCCATTTCCATGGGTTGTGTCGTTCCCATTGTTGATGATATCTTCCCTTTTGGAAATCGTCTTGTTGATGATAGCTTCTCCAATTGCTCCATTTCCAGGGATTATGTCTTTCCCATTGTTGATAATGTCTTTCTCTTGGAAATTCATTGTGGTGATGTCTTCTCCTTTGATCAAATGAGATGGTCATTTGATGTCTTCTAGGCGGTATGAATTTTCCTTGATTTTTATTCCGCCGGGTACCTAATATGACATCGTTTTGTGGTACCCTCAAGTGTTTGGGTCCTTTGGGATTAGCTTTGAGACTTTTAGGTCTCCAACAATAATTAGAGCTATTTCTAGCCCGACAAATATTTACCGTATGACCCTTTTTACCACAATAGAAGCAAGTAATAATTTTTGGAGCATAATGACCAACATGCATAGGGACTTGATTTCTTTTCACATAATTAGCAACACTAGGCTTATGATCAAGTCCTTGTTTCAATTTCTCACAACTATGAATATCAACAATATCGGTCATTTTAACGGTACTCAAGTTGGATTTAGATAAATCATTTTTCATGCAATTAAATTCTCAACAAGAGTACTATTTTCTTTTTCAAGGTTTCTAACCTTATCAAGTGTGGTGGTGTGAGCACATGATAGTGATTCATAGGAAGTAAATAAACTATCCTTATCATTTTTCAAAACATTGAATTCCTTTTTCAAATTTGTGTATAACAATATCATAGGAAGTAGAGGGTTCAAGACATACCTCGTTTTCTTCTTGGATGCCCATAAAACATTGTTCGACTACTTCATAGTTGGAAGTTGTAAAAGGCTTGTTCCTTAGATTTGACCTTGTATCCCTTTGAGAAGTAGATGCTTTTGAATTGCTCCTATCATTTGCATATACTTCATGAATGGCATCTAATTTTTGCCATACTCCATGAGCTGATCGAATTCCTACGATATGATCAAATTCCAAATTGGTAAGTGAACAATATAAAATATTGAGAGCTTTACCATTTAAGGAGATGATTTTCTTTTCTTCATCATTGAGCTCCTTGAGAGCTTTGTAGGTGTATGGTGTGTCTTTCATCGGAATGGATTCTCCATTGATGACGATGTTCCAAATATCGAACCCGCAAACTTGTAAATAGCATTCCATTCTTTCTTTCCAAAATGTAAAGTTTTTGGAATCAAATCGAGGTGGCTTGGTGGTGGAGGTGCCGGAAAGGTGAGCTTTATTCGTAGCCGACGATCGTTCCTCTTCACTCGCGATGTGAAACGAGCTTGCCAAAGAGTTTGGCTCTGATACCACTTGTAAGTCCAAGCGGCTACGATAATCTAGAGAGGGGGTGAATAGATTATCTCCATCTTTTCGATTTCGCCCTCTTTTTCGAACAAAACAAGCCAAGACAATAATAAAAGTGCGGGAAGTAAACAACACGCATCGATTTATAGAGGTTCAACCCACCTAGGGCCTAATCCTCTACCACCCCAGTATATCCGAGATGGATTTCAAAAAGAAAAAAGATTTTATTAATTACCAAAATTAATACAACACCTTACAACATCACCTTGAAGAGCACCACACTCTTCTACAACACCACCTTTGAGATTACCACAATCTCTCTTGAAGATTACCATAATCTCCAACGACACCCTGTGAAGATTACCACAATCTTCAACCTTGAAGAATACCAAATTCTTCAACACCTCAATGAGAAGATCACCACAATCTTCTTGCACCTATCACCTAGATCATCCAAGTGTGTTCTTACCACAAGAACACTCACAAGGATATCTTGTGTTGAATGATAACCCAAATTCAAGATTACAACTCGATAATGAATAATACAAATTAGAGTGCAAGTGTAATCAAGAAATAAGCCTAGACCTCAAGATGTGAAAGTGAAAGACCTTAGGCTATTACAACAAGAATAATAACAACGAAGTACAGATGTGTTTGCTTGAGTGTATCTTGATGTATTGTATCTCAATTGTTGTATTGGATGCTCCAAAACTTCCTCTATTTATAGGAGATGATAAATCATTTATAGGCTCCTCTTGGGGATTGAAAATCTACATAAAAATACAATTAAAATCAAGAATATAGCTGTTAGAAATCAATCCCACAATTTAAGGAAAGTTGGTCGCCTGCACAACGGTCGAATTTCTTTGTCAAAACCTTAGGGCGACCGACGGTCGCACGACGAATAGACGTTTGAAAATATGAACATACATTTACACAGGGCGACCGGTCGACGGGGTGTCCGACCGGTCGACCCTGTGCCCAGCCGGTCGACCTCTATCAAAAAACAAGTCAGGGCGTTCTGTTTCAAAAATGAAACCTAGGTACCGGTCGACACCCTGGTCGACTGGTCGACCTCTGCAATTATTCTCCCATCGCATTTTCTATTTCAAAACACATCTATAGGGCGACCTGTCCAACACAAAACGGAAGTGTTGTCCAATTTTAAGCGAAAATAAACTTCAAGAAATACTTCAAAAAATTGGTAAAAACATTTTAAGACAATCGAAAATATTTGGACAACATTTAAAAACATTATTTTGGTGTAAAAACAAAATCATCAAAATCATGATAGAAACATATATCAAACACATCTCCTCATAATAAGTGTGTAAAATGTGTTGACTCTTTGATGAAGCCATCTCAACATATTGATAAAGTGAATGAGAGAGCTAACAAAGAAGAAGTTGCAAAAAATCGATTGCGTTTAAGGACAACAATCATGACTGTTAAGTGGCTAGCATTGCAAGGTTGTGCTTTTAGAGGTCATGATGAGTCTGAAAAATCTTTTAATCGTGGAAATGTGATTGAAATGATTAATTATACTGCAAAGTGGAGCACATCTGTCAAAGATGTTGTAATGGATAATGCCCCCAAGACTGCCAAATATACTTCTCCAGAAATCCAAAAAGAAATTTTAACAATAAATTCTAATATAGTCCGCCATATGATACGCGAGGAAATTGGAGATGCTTGTTTTTCTCTTCTTGTTGATGAAGCAAAAGATGAATCAGATAGAGAACAAATGCCCATCATCTTGAGGTTTGTGACCGTTGCAGGTATCTTGACAGACCGTTTTTTGCTATTAAAGATGTTTCTGACACTTCTTCAGTAACACATAAGCATGAGATATTAAATGTTCTTTCTCAGTACAATCTTATAGTTCATAAATTACGGGGCCAGGGATATGATGGTGCTAGTAACATGCGTGGGCAATGGAATGGATTGCAGGCATTGTTTCTTAATGATTGTCCATATGCATATTATGTTCATTGTTTTGCACACAGGTTGTAATTGGCATTAGTTGCTTCAGCAAAGCAATGTGATCCAATTTGGAAGTTATTCTCTATATTGGATAATGTCATTAACATTGTCAAATCTTCTGCTAAGCGCAACACTGAGTTGCAGGCTGCCCATATAATAGAAATTGAGAATATGTTGGCAAGTGGAGAGCGTGAATCTGGTAGGGGAGCTAATCAAATGTCATCTTTACACCGTTCAGGTACTACTCGTTGGAGTTCTCATTATGACTCTGTTATGAGTATGATAGAAATGTATGCTCCAACTTGTAAGATACTTGAGTGCATCACTACAAATGGTCCAAATTCAAAGGCTCGAAATGAAGCTGAGGGTGCTTTCAAAAGTATTAAGAGTTTTAATTTTGTGTTTGGCTTGCACTTAACGAGGGCAGTTATGCAGATCACTGATTTCTTTGTCAAACATTTCAGTATCAGTTGACATATTATCTGCACTTGGATATGTGTCGACTACAAAAACTCTTCTTCAGGAGTTGAGAGATGAAGGGTGGGGGAAATTGCTTCAAGAAGTAGAAGATTTTTGTTTAAAGCATGAAATCACTATACCCGACATGAACAACAACATGGGCCGTAGCCGAAAGCAAATGAGTGTTGAGCACTATTACCACTTTGAATTTTTCAATCAATCCATAGATTTTCAATTGGCATAGTTGAGCTCGAGATTTAATGAGACATCGGTTAGACTACTTGAGTTGAGTGTCGCATTGGATCCGAAAAATTCATTTGAATCATTCAATGCAGATAATATTTATAAGTTGGCCGTGGAATTTTATCCTGATGATTTTGAACAACGTGAGATGAATGTTTTGAAGAGTGAATTGCAATTTTATCATGCTCATGTAGTTTATAATCCTCAATTTCAAGTGGCTACTCTTGCAAATTTGTGTAAAAGGTTGGTGGAAACAAGAAAAGCAGAGGACTACAAGATGATAACAAGATTGATTCGCCTTGTATTAACGTTGCTCGTTTCTACAACCACGACTGAGAGAGCATTCTCGGCAATGAAACATGTGAAGACTGCGATTCGCAACAAAATGGATGATGAATTTCTAGCGGATAACTTGACAATTTTTATCGAAAAGGAACTTGTTAGCACAATAGATATAGATTCTGTTATTGATGAATTTGCTAAAGTAAAAAATCGTCGTGTCCAACTAACCTTTTAGCCTAATGTACTAGACTTTGAGTAGTTGTAAATTTGTAATGCACTGGAGTTGACCCGTTTTTTACTATTTTGAAGAATTGGAGCTTACATGATTTTTCGAATTTTCAGTCCGGCCCACCCCACTTCTACGTCCTGGCTACGCCATTGGTTGCCCCTTGTAGAATAACAAGAAGTATTACTATATTATAAAATACATAATTGTGATTCAAATAAATTGAACAAGAAACAAGAAAAATAAATTATTATAAACTTGTAATATACTTATAAACATATTTATAAGTTTTTCTATCTTCTATATTATTTTATTAATGCATATTATTTGTAAAAATTATTATTTTTAATGTATATATGTTAGACATAATATTACGTACATAAAAATTACATTATCATATATATTATACATGTAAAATATATATTAAATATATTTTTTAAAATTAAGCAATATTAGGCGGGGCCAGGCGGATACCTGTGGGGCGGAAGTTACACCCATGCCCATCCTTTCCTGTTGCGTGTCGCGGGACAGAGCGACCCAAACAACGCGGATTGGGCCAAAATTATCATCCCTTTCACCATCACTTTCCAACACATCCTCTGGTAAAGTTTGTGTTGGGTATCTATCCGCCTTGATAAGACGCAAATAGAATGGTATAGACTCGAAAATAAGTCTATTAGTACAAATATACTCTAAGACTTAATAGAAATAAAAAGTACATGAAATAAAAGATAATAAATATAAGGAAGGCAACAACCAAATCCTCGATACCAAATAGATCGGCTTAGAACTGGTTATTTCCCAAGTGCTACTCACCACGAATCAAGCCCGAAAACCAAAGCACGAGACACCACAAAGCCTCACAAAGATCCATTGAAAGTTCACCCAGAAAACAATAAGTATCAAGCAAACCCTAACTTCCCTGAAATCCTAGTTTTCACCCACTACAGTCCGTGCACGAAGCTTGTGAGATCTATTGAAAACACAAAGGGTGTATCACAGAAATCCAATGATAGATCGGATTTCACATAGAAGAAAACTCAGAGAAGATTTGAGACTAGGAGAGAGTGCATGATAGATGAGAGAGAGTGATAAAGTTGAATAATGAACTAGGGTTTTGGTGAGAGACATTTCACCAACCAATGGCTGAGATCAAGAGTTGTGAATCAACGGGTGAGATCAAACAAGACAAGGTCCGCAGAGCGTGAAATTGGGTGCCGCAATCTGAACCCGTGAGGTTGTGACCCAAGTAGTAACAATTGAGTTAAGTCAAGTGGGCTTAGGCTGCTTTGGGCTGCAATTTGTGGACCGATTATTAAATACAATAGGCCAACTCAATGGACCAATATTTAACAGTTTATAAAAACAAAACTAGTGGGATGAGAATAACATTAGTAGATGGGTGTAGGTGTGCGGGTGTGGTTCTAGTTCGAAGAAGTTTGAGTTGAGTTTTGATGAATTGAGTTCAAATCAATCAAGTACAATTGGCCGACATCAAATCAATCAAATGTGAGGGCACGGTCATCGAGTGATTGTATATTTCGCAAGTAACTTCTAAGTCATGTGGATCAGACATCGACTTTTTTGTTCTATTTTATGACTTCCCGAATCAAATGTGTCTGCAACTCAAAAGTTTGGTCGAAACCCAGAATTCTCCTTTATTAATTAAAAAGTTGTTCTCATGTTTTTCATCATTCAAGAACAATAAAACTCAACCATATTAGAAACATGTTACAAGCCTTTTCTTATCTCTTCATCCTCATGCACCATGTTCGAATTTAAAATATGAAATAATGAAAACTGGACAAAAGGATGGGTTACTGATGACTATTTAGAAGACAAAAGTAATCATAATAGAATAATAATGGTCGCACAAATGGGTTGTGGCCATTGAGTTCGGTTTTATTTTGGACAAGCTACTTGGAATATGTCTTCATTTTTTTGTGTATTTTTTCGGTTGGCATTTTCGCATTTGGGAGAAGGATTGCGAATACATATAAAACTGTGATCTACACTAATAATAATTTTATTTCGATGAAATAATTTCTTTTCAGTTCTTTCTTTCAAAATAAAATTTCATATATATACATCATATTTTTTATTACTATATTATAAAATTCCAAATATTACTTTCATCTAGTCATAATATCAATTTAACATTACAATATTAAAATGATCGATAATATATAATAGGGAAGGCACTATTCATACCACCAAAACCTATTAATACACCCCATTTCTTAATACACCCCTACCCTAACTTTCTTAAAAAACAACTTTTTTATTTAATACACACCCACCATTCCCCAATTTACCCTTCCAACTAATTTTTTTCCCCATCGGCAAGAAAAAATATATATCCATCTTCATATACTGTTGAATGATTCGTAAGTGTTGTGAAAATAATTTTTGATGAATATAGGTTTCAAATTTCACAACAGTTTTATCTTCCAACAGTTTTTTTTTCAAATAAAAAAAACAAAAAGAAAAAATTAATAGTATTAATTCTGATTTTTTAGCGGCGACTCACGAGGGATTCATCGACTGTGGCATAACCTTCCGCAAAATTGTCGGTCCCCAAAACCACCAGGCGGCGACACTCCGCTTTGGTACCGACCCCTGCGTCTTCTACCGTTGCGGTTTCCAAGGATACCAAGACACACTCTACGTCCACTTCCAAGGCCAATTCTACGGAGGATGCTACATATACAGTACCGCTGACTTCATCTTCGGGAACTCCGTTGTGGTTATGCAAAACTGCATGATATTGGCCACCGCTGCCAATCACTTTCACTCTTCATCAGCTGTGGTAGTTTCTGCAGAGTTTCTTTCTTCTTACACACGAATATTGTCCATGTATATCTTGAGTAGTCATCTACTACCACCAAGGTGTATTTCTTCCCACTTATCTTTGGCTGGTTCAATGGACCAAATAGATCCATATGTAGCGGTGCAATATTCTTGTTGAAGATGAACATGTCTTTTCTTTGAATGATGATTTGATATGTTTTCCTTCGACATGCATCACATATACTTTCCTTCTTGTATCGAGTCCGGAAGTCCTTCCACAAGATTACTTCTTGCAAGTTTGTTAATAGTTTTGAAATTCGGGTGACTCGGCTTCTTGTGCCACACCCAACTTGATTCATTTTGTGCTCTTTTGCTACAGAGACAAGTGCTTGGTGTTGCGGTTGACCAATCTACCACATACATGTTCTTTTGTCTGCATCCTTGCAACACTATTTCATTAGTTTCAGCATCCTTGATTTGGCATACACCCATATTGAATCCAACATTGTAGCCTTTGTCACAGAGTTGACTTATGCTTAGCAAGTTGAAATTGAGGCCTTCAACATATGCAAGATCTGTAATTTCTAATCCATTTTTCTTGATGGATCCAATGCCTCTTATTACTCCTGGAGCTTCATTCTCTCCAAATATGACTTTTGCACCTCTAACATCCTTGAATTTTGATAAATTTTTCTTGTTTCTTGCATGTGTCTGGAACAACCACTATCCATGCACCAGGTTCCTTGGCACTCAGCTGCTCCTTGAACCTGCAATCAAGGAAATTAGGTTTTAGGTACCCATACTTGTCTGGGTCCTGAGGGGTTAGTATTGTAAGATGATCCAACCAACCTATAGCCAAATGATTTGACTCTAAGGGGTTGCCATCTATCAATGCCATAATCATAATTAATTTTGGCAAATTGCTTGGGGGTTCTAGGTTCATACAGCTGTCTCTTTTGTCTGTATGTCTGTGTATGTGTTTTAGCAATTGCCTTCTTTGGGTAGTTGTGAAATCTCTGAGTGTAGTGCCTAGGTGCATATGTGTCGATGATAGCTCTTATGCCTTTGGAATGAACTTTCTTTGAGTTCAGGCCTTGCCACTTAAAGCTTGTATTCCATAGATCTTTGCTGATAGTTCACATTGTTCCAATCAGCTTGGCTTGGATATTTTCTACCATTCCCATCATATGTGTTTCTTTTATAGAATTTCTGGGGCTTTTGGTAGCTCTGTTTCTTCTTTACTGAGTATCTCTGTTTGGAGTTTCTTTGAGGAACTCTCTTTGGATTTCTTCTCATTTGTGCCCTCTCAAAGATACTCAACTAGTTGTTTTCCTTTTCCTTTATAACCAAGGCCGCTTTGCTTGTGATTGTGCTTTGGAATAAATGTGTGTGCACCATTTGGAGTTTTGGATTTTAGAGATACTTCATTACTTGAAGATCCTTTTTCCAAAATCACTTTTGGAGCTTGACATAGCACAGAGGAATTAAATCCTAAGCCTGTCTTGTCTCCACATTCTTTTTGACTCATAATAAGATCATCCAATGATTTAGATGCCTCAGTGAATGAGGTAATCACATTTTTGAGGTCATTCTCCCTCTTTTCTATAGCAGCTATCTCTGCTATTAACTTAGCATTTTCAGCCTTTAGACTTTTATTCTCATCAGCTATTTGACTTAGAGTACTCAACTCCTTAGTCAGCTGTGAGTTTTGGCTCTTGAGTAGGTTGTTTTCCTCATTTAGTAGTGTGTGTGAGGATTTAATATGTTCAAAATCTTTCATCATTTTGCCTAATGAATCATAAAGATCAGTGGGTGATGAAGTGTGTGTGTCACAATCACTATCAATAGTATCTGAGTGTGATGAGTTAGAGTGTACCTCATCTTCTTGGTCAGGTTGGTTTTGTTCTTTAGCCATTAGACAGATCAAGGCTTCTTCTTCTGAGTCACTTGAGTAGTAAGCTTCACTACTCTCCGAGTCTCGTTTGTGTCTTTAGACTTGATCAGTATCGCCAGATCTCTGCGGCCAACATTGCCTTTTTTCTTTTCTGTCTTTCTTTCTCTGAAGCATTTTCTTTCCTCTTCATTCATGTATGTGTTGACTACAGAATACGGGCATTCAATGGCATAGTGACCAGGTTGCCTGCAGTTCCAGCATAGATTTTCAACTTTTTGATCAGTTCTTTCCATCCTCGGATTGTCAGCTCTTTGATATTCAACTTTTTGATGCTCTGTTCTCTTGGGTGGTCTTTCTTCCTTGACTTGGAGGAGCCGAGTGTCTTCTCGGAGGATTCACCTTTGCTTCTTTTGTAGTTCTTATTGAAGAACTTGTTGAACCTTTTAACCATCAGGGCAATCTCCTCTTGGTCAATGACTTCTTTGACCTCAGCTCTCTTGCCATCCTTAACAATTAGAGCAGCTATTTTAGGCATAGTTGTCTCTTCTTGGTCTTTTCTTCTCAGCTCAAATTCGTAGGCTTTGAGATCTGAGAATAGCTCATGGTTGGATGTTTTTGATAGGTCCATGGAATGTCTCATGGCCATGACCTTCATATCCCACTCAGTTGGGAGACTTCTTAGAATCTTCATACACATTTCCTTTTGTGTATATTCTTTTCCAAGTGCAGACAGTTCATTGGTGATTTCTGTGAACCGAGCATCCAGCTGATCCAAGGTTTCTCCTGCAAGCATCTTAAAGTTTTCAAATTTTTATACAACCATAGATAGTTTATTTTCTTTGATTTTCTCTGAGCCTTCGCAAATCAAGGTTAGCTTGTCCCAAATTTCTTTTGCCGTTTTGCATGATTTGACTTTGTTGAACATGGCTTTGTCTAAAGTTTTGTAAAGAATGTCCTTGGCCACATTGTCTAAGTTATATCTTTTCTGTCATCATTTGTCCATTCGGCTCTTGGTTTTTCAACCATCGCCGGTCCGGGAGCAAAGATCTTCTTCTCCTTCACCGCAGCTCTCCTTGGTGTGTTCACTTTTAAGATTTGGAGTGGCCCATCTTCTATCACTATCCACATCTCATCGTAATCTTTGATTGATGAGCCGCATACGAATTTTCCAATCATCAAATTCTTCAATTGTGAACATAGGGATGCGTGTCAAATTTGCTTCCATGATAATAACTTTCTTTGAATAAAAGAGTTTTGAAAGATTGAGTACTAAAACAAGCTTTGAAAAATTTGGAGATCTAGTTCAAGAACGGTGCGGAAGGCTCAATGAACCAACCGCTCCGATACCACTTGTAGGTCCCAAGGGGGTGTGAGTGTAAGGTTTAGAAGGGGGTTGAATAAACCTTACCAACTTTTCGAATTTAGTCCTTTAAAAAGTTCGAGTTAATATTTCACTTTGAGTCCTTGAAGGACGGCTAAGTTAGTTAATCAGTAGAGTTAGTCACTCAACGACTGATCGATGCTGATAGAATAACTCATTGTTTTGACTAAAGACTTAACTCGATTGTGATATGTTTTATTGGAAGACTTAACACCCTTGAATTTGGTTAAGTTTGTTTTAATACTTGGTTTTAGCACTTAGTTAATTATCAATTGGATAGCAAATATGTCAAGATATATGAAAGTAATATGCGAGAAATTAAAGTCTTTGAAATGTAAATGACACAATAAGTTTTTATAGAGGTTCGAAGATGGGGTAATTCTTCTACTCCTCTCTTCTCCAACTCCCGGAGGAATCCACCGAGTATTGATCAATATACGAGTGGTTAATGATCCATATACAAGTCTTGATCACATAGCCGACTTGATCCTTCGGGACTCGATCGAGATACCTTGGTCACACGGTGGCTTCTCGCACAACTCAGCTTCTTCTTCACAGGCGTGCTGCCTTGCTACTACAGCCCACTTGCTCAAGCTCCTTGGATTTGATCACGAAGCCCTCCAAAAATTTGAGACCGGTTCGACCTTGAACCTTCCTACAATCCTCCGTGGAATGTAGACCCCTTTATTCTTCAAATTGTTTCCTCTTCAACCGATTGAAGTTGTCTTTCCTTCACAGTGAGTGTTGGATTGATTTCCTTCGTAATGTAGGCTTGAGGATTGATCTTGAATAACTTGAGAATATTTTTGGTTACTGATTCAAATGTTAGCTTGAATGTTCGTGGTTCAAGGTTGTCAAGGTTACCTATTCTCAAATAAACTCCTCGGCCTTTTATAGTGTTCTTTTGAAAATTTGCCCGTTGAAGAGATAGGCTTATATTTAAAAGACACTTGTGGTCGCTGGCTTGTCTTGTTGCGATCCTTGGAATTTACGTTTCCTCGTATGAACGATTCTTGACTTTTCGAGAGTTCGACACGGTGCGGTGCTTCCCATTGGTTTATTCATTTTGCATGCTTTCGGGATCGAGCACTTGAAGAAAGGTAGTATGGAGGTATTACTTGTTTAAGTAATTCTCTTGATTTACAGGCAACGGATCTCTTTCGATTATCTCGACTTGATCAATTTTCTTAATTTCCCAGGTGACTTGAGTCGACTTCCAATCATGGATGACTCTTTCATCACTTCAACTTGAGACATGGCTATCCGGAGTTGACTTGATCGATACTTCACTCATTGCATCTCACCGCTTGCTCCTTGATCGAGTTCTGTCTTTCTTCTTTGCCACACTCAGCTGCCTCACAGCGGAGTCTTCCTTCTAGTCTCCAGTTGTCTTCTTGCATGTTCAGGCATAACTGACTTGACTCAACTCGACCAGCTCTATCTATTACAATGCAATTTACAACAGAAAAATGGGGTGCCAACTTTCTATTCTAAGTTTTACATGGCATTCATCAAAATCTAACTATTAATTTCCCAACAGAAACAGACGTTTTATGCCTTTTAAAAACCGTCGCCCGGGAACCATAATCGTTTTGGATAAGTATCCTCTTTATTTTCGTAAAAATCAGTCATGGTCCCTTAACAAATAGAAAATCTCCTAATAGTATCTACACATTTAATCCCATAACAATTTGATACCATTTTAATCCAAAATTAAAACCTTATTAGATCACTTTAATTGAATTAAACCGTAAGACAGCTATACACATTTAATTAACATATGTAAGTCCAAATTAAATATTTCCAACAATCTCCCACTTGGACTACATATGTTACCAAACAAATATGCAATTAGGGGTGTGCACGGGACTTGGAGATCACCGAACCCGAACCGATATCCGAACTGAAAAATATCCGAACCGAAAATATCCGTTGAATTTTTGACTTTCCCCAAACCGAACCATCCCAAAAATTTTCATGGTACGGTTCTAGAGATTTTTCAAATATCCATACCGAAAATCGTACCGAACTGTACCGAACCGAATATCCGAAATTAGAACCAATTTTAAAATAATTTTTATAAACATATATAATATTTTTATATTTTGATAATGAATTAACTAAACATTCCTTTGAAATTCAATACTATATAATATTAAAATTATCAAATTAAAAATTTGGCATATTTTATCAATATATCAAATGAATAATTGAACATATATTTAATTCACTAATAGTTACGTCATATTAATTTATTTAAATGATCCCAATAAATTAAATTACAAAATCTTATTTGATTTGTAGAAAATATTTAAATTTGATGATATTTTCTTTATTAAGGATCATAACTAGACTCATCCTCTAATCAAGAAAATTAATTGAATTAAAATTAGTTAAATGATTAGTACATTGCACATAAACTAGAGTGATCGTCTAACCAAGAAATTAAAATATTGAGACAATAGATTTTTGTTTCATATTAGTTTATCAAAGTTATTAGTCATTTATATTTTTCCTAAGTCAAGAGTTGTGAAGCCCCGATTCTTCCGAGCTTATAATTGATTCTTATTGTCGCCTATGTATTTGATCGACTATTTTACCGCGTCACTTTGACGGGTAATTATTAATAATATATATATTTTGTATTTTATTTCATTTTATTTAATTACTTGTGATCATGATCTTTATTAATTCTATTTCTCATTTATGATCACTTGATTGATCATTATTACTATTTTTGTATTTATTAGTCACCTTAGAATTTTAAGTGACTATTTATTTTAGTGACATTTTCCAACTGGAATCACATTAAAAGACCTTCCAGTTTGTGAGTTCTGATTTTTTTTTAAAAATTTAAGGTCCGAATTGGCAATTTTTACAAATTTGGGGCCAATGTGAGAATTTTACAAAAAACTCGACCTCAAAACTTTAAAAAACCCGAATCTCTGGACAATTTGGAGAATTTAGGAACTGACCTCATAATTTTTCAAGGTCGGGATATTTATTTATTCAATTTTTAACCCCAAAAGTGTTGGTTTTTACAAAATGGGGCTAAATTGAAAATTTTCTTTTATAAAGGACCTAACTCAAATTATTTTCTATTTTACTAAAATAGCCCTAGACCCTCTGATTTGGAGATTTAATTAAAATATTTTATTATCCCAAAAACCCTTGACTTATCGGATCAATTTGACCGATTAATACCCGATCGCGGAGCGACTTCCTCGTCTTGCGATTTTGAATCTATAACGGGACTTATGTTCCACCTTTCCAAGATACCGAAGGTTGCTTATCCTTCCGATAATCATCTTCATCCAAAAACTCCTCCAACGCCATAATTGCCACTCGCGTTTTTTCAAAAATTTCCTGAACTGCTTCCGAGAATCAATCATACTCATTGCTGGTTGGTATCGTATTTGTACTTACTTTCTGCTTGAGTCAACTTGGTGTGTCGAGCTCACGTCGGAATGGATACGTCGGGGATGGAACCGGGCAGCTCGGCCGCTATTCCACTCTTTCCGCCCCATCGCCCTAATCCCGCAATCGAGAGACGGAGTTTTTCCAAGGGAAGCGGGTCGTAGTACTTGAGGTATAATCATGATTATGACAATCCAGGGCCTAGCTAGCTCTCTTGTGGATTTTTCTTTGCCTATGGAGCGATAAGGTGACAGTCTTGGACCATCTTGCTCGGGAGTTACAAGGAAGAACGAAGGAATCGCTTTGCTCCCGATCCACACAATTCCGAGTTATCAGACCCGTTTGGTTGGCGCTACAAATCCGTGCACGCAACCGCTACTTGTTTTTGCATTGGTTGGCGCTACAAACCGTGACGCAACCATTATCCGCCTTGCATGGGATTGGCATTACATTTCCGCACGCAATCCTACTGTCTTGATCAATCTCATAGTGCCTGTGTGACCATGAACTGTTTTCTTGAATCGTATAAGTATATTACTTAAATATATTTATCACGACGCTTGTGGATGTGTGTGAATTCATGCATCATACTCACGCGTTTTCATATAATTGTTTTCTCTCGCATTAACTATATATCGCCACACTTGCACACGATCACCCCATCCACCGAGATTTATGTCTCATCCCCACTGTTTTCTAACCTCTAGATGAGGACTTCGTTGAAGATCTTTGAACCGCCTTGGATTGAGCCCTTGTACTCCGCTTGTTGGATTTACTACTTCTTGTTGTTATTGATGGACTCATTTCTTTTGATTGCTGTTGGACTATTTTATTTTCTTTTCATTCCAGTTTGTAACTGAAGGGCGTAGGACCCTTTGACTTTTAAGTTGTTATCGTTGGTTGATTGTGGATGTTGTGGACTGTAAGATGTACTTGTTATTTTATTTCCGCTACTATTTTGACTCTGTTTCATTGGGTTCTCGTTGATAATTGCCTAGACCGTTTAGTTGTTTGTATTTAAGTTGTGGATCGTCGTCGCGTCCCGTTTGTGGCGTGAAAGTTAGAGTGGTATCAGAGCTCGGCTAGTAAGATGGAAACTTACACCGAGCTGACCCAGGATAGGACCCTCGGTATGTGTTTTGGGTAGTACCGCGACTTGACCAATTAAGTGTGAAATCGATTTCAAATTGGCATAGAACCGCCTTATTGATGTTTAAACTAAGTTAGAACGCATATTTTGAGATTCCATAGTCATACTTGTCCTGACTTAGTTGATTCTTGACTAATTTCCTTTATTCATTCTTTCCTTATTCTCTCATTATCTTTCCTCTACCTTTGACCGATCCGCCTTAGTTTTGTTTGATCAGGATGGAGCCGGTGCCGCCTTCTTGGTGGGATGTTTTCCATGCCCGTGCTGAGCGGGAGTACTACCGGGCGCTGATGATTCACTGGAACCGGGAGAGTGATCGAGCGACCTCAGAGCTAGCCGAGGAGCACTAGCGTAATAGAGACCTGACACAGCGCTTGGCGAGGAGCCAAGATGAAAAGAGCGAGTTGACCACTATCATCAAGGACCGCGACAACACCATACGAGCGCGGGAGGACCAGATACAGAGTATCCAGGAGTGCCTGGATAACATGCGAGAGAAGATGAAGAGGGCAAGTGACGGCCGCGAGAAATGGGAGATTGACGCCTTTGCTATCCGCGACACCGTTGAGCGCTTGGAGGAGACCCTCATCAAGGATGACGATTATAGAGGACCTTACACAGGCCCTAGCTCAAAGAGACGCGCATGGAGGTGCTTTGGCGCCTAATGCCCGGCCATTGCCACCACCCGAGGTGGAGCCCGTACGACACCGAGGAGGATCCCGAGGAGGATCCGATCGACATTGGAGAGCCCGAGGCACTTGAGGCGCTCTACTCGATGAGGCTCGGGGATTCGAGCGGTGGTTGGATTTCGTTGATTGGCCAGAGGTCGAGGCGCCACCTCAGCCCAACCCGGCCCCGATTGTGGACATAGCTGCGAGTGACGATGATGGCGATCTCACTGATTAGTTAGCGATTGTCGTTTGTACTTCTTGTTGTTGTAGTCGCGTATTCCAGTGTTGTACCTTACTTTCTATTGTACTAGATTGATTTGTATTTTGGTTCGATGTATCCGACTCAAGATACTCTTTGTTGTCTTTATGGGTGTATTCAAGTTTTAGATTAATGGGTATGCCTTTTGCTATTTATTCGAGTGTCTTGTGTTGTTGTTAGTTTCCTGCGATATAACTTGCCTTGCGCGAATAATTATTGTATTCATTTACTCGTGAATTGCAACTAACACTTCAAGATACTGAGAATGGCCGAACATCGAGGACGTGGGAGACCTCGCCGCGTTCCACGAGGGGATGACGACGTACCCAGGGGACCGGGTCCCTCCCCTGAATTACCACCGCTCCTCCACCTGCTGCGCAGAGACAATTTGACCGCACAAACCTTACAACAAATACTAGTTTTCATGAGGCAACAGCGAGCCTCAACCCCGTGCTCCCGAACCCGCCAGAGAGGCGAACGATCGCACGTTGGAGCGATTTCTACGGTCTGACCCACCAGCCTTCTTGGGAGAGCCGGACGATTTGAAGGCAGAAGAATTGGTAGAGAAATTGGAGAATATCTTCAATGCTCTCTAATACTCAGATGAGCAAAAAGTCACACTCGCCGTATTTCGTCTGGAATCGGCTGCTAGAGACTGGTGGAAGGCAGTTGAAAGAAGATGGGAACAGGACCGGGTAGCCAGAACATGGGGGAATTTCTTGGCCGAGTTCAATGAACAAAGACATTCCCAAGGTTGTGAAAGAAGCACGCCGAGATGAATTCCACAGTTGAGGCAAGGAACATGATCGTAGCTCGGTCACAGTCGGAATTTCACCGATTGTCCAAGTATGCTCTGGAGACAATCAGTATTGAAGAGGATAAGCTTTACAAGTTCACTCGAGGATTGAAACTGGAACTTGAAACAATCGTTGATCGTTGAATCGACAACCTACTCGATCGCGGTAAAGGACTTTCCACATTGAGTCGAGATCGAACCGTATTAGATGATTCAACAGAGTAGGCCATCAAACAATCTTAAGAGGACAGTGTGGGACAGCCATCTAAACCGCCCTGCTAAGTTTTGAAGGACCGATTAATAAGACAGATAAGGAAAGGGACAAGATCTGAGGAAAGCGGGTCAATTGTGTGCATATTGCGAAAACCAGGGACATACCGCCAATGATGTTGGCGTAAACAAGGAAGGTGTTTGCGATGTGGTAAATCGGATCATTTGAAAAGATTGCCCACGAGGACGAGGACCGAACCAAACAAACACAGCCGCAGAAGCCGGGAAATGGCCAGGGTAATCGGGCAAGGATGCCCGCTCGAGCGTTTGCACTAGCCGGGCATGAGGCTCCGGAGGCAACAAATGTGGTGGAAGGTACGCTTCTAGTGTCTAACTACTACGCTAAAATATTGTTCGACCCTGGATCAACGCATTCATTTGTTGCACCGCATTTTGTACACAAACTGCATGCATGCATGGAACATATGCCTATATGTCTAGAAGTGTCAACTCCTATGGGTGCAAGTCAGATAACAGATATTATCTATAATGCATGGGAAGTTAAGATTGCTGAGATAAATTTTCCTGCCGATTTGATCTTATTACCTATATCCGAATACGACGTGATATTGGGAATGAATTGGTTATCTGCACACCATGCACAAATGGACTGCCATAACAAGTCCATAAAGCTATGTGAATCCGGAAAACCCGAAGTGGAAATTTTGGGAAGGGCACGAGTTAAGATTGCCCTAATCATTTCAGTAATGAAAGCAAGGAAGGCGACCACTAGAGGAGCTCGAGGGTACTTGGCGTTTGTAATTAACTAGAACTGTCAAAACGAGCCGGGCGGGCTGGCCCGCCGAGGTGGCGGGCCGAGAAAACCTCAGCCCAACCCAACCCGCCTTGGGCCGCGGGTTGGGCGGGCCACCGCTAAAATTTTAAAAAAATTAATGGTAAATCACCACAAACCAAGCTGCTACATTTGTTACATATGAAGTCTAAATGACTACACTACATTACAATTTAGTCAGTTTTGCCACAATTGGCATTGAAAAAAATCCAAAATACTAACTAAATTTAATGAAAATCTATTTTGAAATTCAAAGTTAATCATTGAAATAATTTTTTTCTTCTCCAGCTCCTTCGTAATCCTCTTCATCAATGATATCTAGAACATTTGAACTCTCAGAAAAAGTTGATTTAGTACTTGCACTTTCTTCATTATCTACACATAAAAACATAAAAGACATTAAGATTAAATTGCAATAAACCTACACAACAATAAAGCAAAAGAACATGATTTAATAATTAATATTTTATAAGCTAACTTACCAATAGCATAACCATGTAACCAATTACGAGCGCAATTAAGAGTTTGTACTTTTTCAGGGAGAGTGCAACTTCTATACTTAGTGAGCACACGAGCACCAATAGAAAATGCAGACTCTGATGCAACGGTGGTAATGGGGATAGCCAAAACATCACGAGCTATTAATGCAAGTGTCGGGAATCGATGTTGATGATTTTTCCAATACTGCAAGACATCCAAATCCTCATAATACAAAAATTCAAGTTTTGGCTCCTCCAAATAGAGATCCAATTGAGATTTCCCGGCATTTGTAACAGTTTGGCTATCATAAGCCTTAAATTCCTACATAAAGATTTAAAATATGCTATCAAAAATTCATAATAAATATAAGCTAAATACATAATTAGATAATACAAGAAAAAAGAAACAAAAGAAAGATAAAATACTTACATCAAACATTCTTTTTCCTTTGCTTTTATCTCCTTCTCCACTTTGTGTTGAGCAATGTATGGTAGAAGAAGAAGAAGATTGTGGTTGTGAAGGACTTGGTTTGATATCATTAGCATAGAGCTCAAAAAGCATATCCAACTTTGCCTTCACAAGTGACATTGTCTCTTGACATTTAACAGGATCACTCTCAACTTTCGAATAAAAATAGCTCAACATTGAAAATTTTACTCGTGGGTCAAGAATAGCCCCAAATGCAAGTACTGTGCTATATTGACTCCAGTATTTGTCAAATTTTTCTTTCATCCTTCTGCACATGTCACTTATAAACACATCTTCATTGGACAAATTTTCTTTCAACTTAACTTCAATCTTCCAAACTTGCATAAAGTACAAGTTTGAGGTAGGATAAGAAGAACCCGAAATCAAGTTGGTAGTATCATATAATGGCTCAAGAAACTCACATATTTTTTCGGCTCTTTTCATTCATCAGTTGAAGGACAAAACTTATAATTCCTATCATTTAACTAAAGAGAAGAAAATGCGTTTTTGTATTTAATGGCACTATCCAACATCAAATATGTTGAGTTCCAACGGGTGGACACATCCAATCTCAAGCCTATATTAGTATCAATGTTACCAACTGTACTCACACATTCTTGATTTTCTCATCCTACCCTCGTAACCTTTCACATATTTTGATTCTCCGATTTTGTGCAAAGCCAAATTAATAGCTTTCAAACCTTCTTGGACAATGAGATTTAGTATATGAGCTGAACAACGAATATGAAAGAACTCACCATTACAAAATAAGCTATCTTGAATAGATTGTTGCTCTTTCAAAATTTCTTGCATACAATCATTACTAGATGCATTGTCCAATGTTAAAGAAATTTTTTTTCTGTCAATCCCCCATTCCTTCAAAAACGCAAATATTTTTGCTGCCAATTCAACTCCTGAATGTGGAGGAGGCATAGCATCAAAGCAAAGTATTTTACTATTCAATTTCCAATTCTCATCAACAAAATGACCAGTCAAGCAAATATATCCCTCACTAGTGCATGCAGTCCATACATCAGAAGTTAAACAAATTCTATTTGTGATATTAGCCAAAATTTTCTTAAGCTTCTCTTTCTCCTTCGTGTAGATTTTTGTGATGTCAGAAACAAGAGTGTTTCTAGAGATACAAGGAACACTAGGATTTATATATTTCATCCAAGTCCTAATGCCATCATACTCGACAAATGAAAATGGTAAATCATGCTTAATAATTGCAGCAGCCAACAACTCACGTGAAATCTTTGGGTTTATTTTTTTAGACCTTATCTTCCCTTCATGATCAACAATCATTTGCCCCACATCATGGAAGCTTAACATTTTGCAAGTTGGAATATGACGCCTCAATGTAGAAGTTCCATATTTTTTACCCCCACATTTATATTCTTTTTTACAACCCTTACATTCAGCTCTTTGTACACCATCTTGACCAACCCCTTTCTTTAAAAAATAATTCCAAACATCGTAAAAATTCTTTTGGCTTACCTAACCCTTGATTACTTTTAGTATTCTCCAATGTATCACCCTCATCCAAGTTTATGCTTTGGTTCAATGATGTAGAATCCATGGTTATTTTTCTTCAAATCTCCAAGATCGCAATATGAAAAAAGAATTAGGAAATTAAACGCGCCAATATCAATTGAGCTCTGCGCAAAACCCCAAATAAAATCATTTTAACAAAACTTCACTTATTTCACCCAAATAAAAATTACCCATTCAAATCGAAACATTTGCCTTGCACTGAGCTTTTTTTTTTCACTATCAAATAATAATTATCATGTTAAAACTTAAAATGTACAGATTTTAACAATTCAAAAAAAAAAAAAAGAAATATCATATTCAAAAAAAAAAGAAAATTGATTTTTTTTGTAATTTTGTGCGAAAGTTTAAAACAGATGGTGATTGGTGAGCAAGATGCCAAATTTTCCCGACAATATATTTTTAATCTTGAATTGTAATTAATTGGAACATCAATGACAATGGTATGACTTTTGCCAAGAACATGAATCAACAGACAACATAAACTTAAAATATTCAAGGATTAATATTTTGTTTTTATCTTATTCAGCATAAACAAACAAGAGTGCATTCAACATTCATAATTACTAATCATCAAATTATCAAACAATTAACCACACTATAATACTATATATATTAAATTAAAAGACTAATTCGATCCAAAAAAAAAATAAAAGACTCATAATAATTTCATTTGAAACAAACCAAACAGAGGCAAGTCAGGCAACAACGTGTTCCGTGGGTTAAGCAACAGAGGTTTCGGTGAAGACTAGTGATGGTGGTGCTCGATTGCCGGCGAAGAGATTTTCGTTTTGGTTTTGCAGTACTCCCTGGGCGCGCCGCTGCTCACTGTGAGTCTGTGGAATGTGAAACTGATATTGTAAGTTGTAACTTGTGAAATGGGCTTTACTTTTTTTTATTTGTGTTTGCACTTTTAGAATTGCAGGGAATAAGGATGGGCTTTACTTTTTTTTATTTATGTTTGCACTTTACAACTGCAGCCTGCAGGGAATGAGGGAATATGGATGGGCTTTACTTTTTTTTTTTTTTTTTTTTTTTTTAATAATTGGGGCGGGCTAACCCGAGCCCGCCCCAGCCCGCAACCCAAACGGGTCGGCCCATTTGGGCCCGCCCCTTGGCGGGCCTTTGCATCATCAACCCAACCCATCTTTTTAGGATGGCGTGGCGGGCCGGCCCGACGGGCCCAACCCGTTTTGACAGCTCTATAATTAACAAACCCAAGGTTGAGACACAAATCAACCAAGTAACTGTAGTATCAGAATACACGGATGTATTTCCACAAGAACTCACCACTGTCCCTCCAGATAGGGAAGTCGAGTTCACTATCGAGGTGTTACCAGGGACTGCCCCGATCACTAGAACCCCATATAGAATGGCTCCTCTAGAGTTACAAGAGTTGAAGACGCAATTACAGAAACTGATGGATTTGGGATTTATCCGACCGAGTACGTCTCCGTGGGGAGCACCTGTGCTGTTTGTCAAGAAGAAAGACGGCACCTTAAGACTATGTATAGATTATCGTGGTCTTAATAGCGTGACCATCAAGAACAAATATCCCCTCCCGAGGATAGACGAACTGTTTGATCAACTCCAAGGAGCGATAGTGTACTCGAAGTTTGATTTACAACAAGGATATTACCAATTGAAGATCCGCGAAGAAGACATTTCCAAAACTGCATTTCAAACCCGATATGGACACTACGAGTTTGTAGTGATGCCTTTCGGTCTGACGAATGCACCAAAAAGCATTTATGGACACGATGCATCGAGTCTTCCAACCTTATTTGGATCAATTCGTAGTGATATTCATTGATGACATACTCGTATACTCTAAGTCTAGAGAAGAGCATGAACGTCATCTGAAAATCATTTTGGAGACACTACGAGAGCATAAGCTGTATGCCAAATTCAGCAAGTGCGAATTTTGGCTTAGTGAAGTCGCGTTCTTGGGACACATAGTATCCCGACCTTTGGGATTGCGGTAGATCCTTGAAGGTACAGGCGGTGGTTGAATGGAAACAACCCGAGTCAGAAACGGAAATCAGGAGTTTCCTAGGACTAGCTGGATATTATCGAAGATTTATCCATGACTTCTCCAAGATAGTCGGACCACTCACTCGACTGACCCAGAAGCAAGTCAAGTTTGAGTGGAATGACAAATGCGAGGCGAGTTTCCAAGAGCTGAAGAAATGACTTACTACAGCTCCAGTCTTAGCCCTTCCAAAGGGAACATAAAACTTTGTCGTCTACAGTTATGCATCAAAAGAAGGACTAGGAGCAGTGCTCATGCAGGAAGGAAAGGTTATCGCTTATGCATCACGAAAGCTCAAGCCGTATGAAGTCAATTATCCAACGAATGACTTGGAATTGGCAGCGATAGTTTTCGCATTAAAGAAATGGAGACACTATCTCTACGGAGCAACATTCACGGTTTTAACGGATCATAAGAGCTTGAAGTATCTATTCTCCCAGAAAGACCTCAATCTGAGGCAACGGAGATGGATGGAGTTGATTGAGGACTATCACTTTGATTCGAGAGTGGGAATCATTAGAAGAGCTGAGCAATTGGAATCTGACGAGAACCAATACTCAGATTTCGTGTGCTAACATTTCGGTTAAACCCGATCTGCTAAAAGAGATCAAAGAAGCACAAGAGAAAGATGCACATCTTCAATAGCTGAAGGAAAAGATACTTAAAGGAGAAAGATCAGAATTCTTGTACCTGAAGATGGAGTTATCAGATTCCGGAATCGAGTGTGTGTACTGAATGACGAGCAGATTAGGAATAGAATCCTAGCAGAGGCACACCGTTCAAAATACACTATACATCCTGGAGAAAACAAGATGTATAAGGATTTGAAACGGAGTTATTGGTGGGTAAACATGAAGAACCAGGTAGTGGAATTCGTTGCGAGATGTTTGACTTGTCAACAAGTAAAAGCAGAACACCAACGATCGTCTGGTTTACTACAACCATTGAGAATTCCCGAGTGGAAATGGGAACACATAACGATGGACTTCGTGACGGATCTACCAAAGACCAGAGGAGGCCATGATGCTATTTGGGTAGTTGTAGACCGACTCACGAAATCTGCACACTTTTACCCATCAAGAAAACTGATAGCTTGCAGAAACTTGCACAGACTTATATCCGAGAAATCATTCGACTGCATGGAGTACCAGTCGATATAGTATCCGACAGAGACCCGAGGTTAGTCTCCAGATTTTGGAAGTGCTTGCACGAGGAATTGGGTACCTCGCTAAGTTTCAGCACCGCAGCACATCCACAAACCGATGGGCAGTCTGAGCGAACAATTCAAACCCTTGAAGATATGCGGCGAGCCTGCACATTGGACTTTCAAGGAAGTTGGGATTCGCACTTACCATTAGCCGAGTTCGCCTACAATAACAGTTATCCGGCCACGATTGGGATGGCACCCTACGAGGCATTATATGGGCGAAAATGTAGATCCCCACTACACTGGGAGATTGATGACCAATGGACTCCGAAAGAGAAATGAAAGTCGCCCTCGATTCCAAAGGTCAACTTAGTTCAGGAGGCCATGGAGAAGGTCAAGCTGATCAAGGAGCAGATTCGCACAGCTCAAAGCCGCCAAAAGAGTTACGCGGACAAGAGAAGAAAGGATTTGGAATTTGAAGTCGGTGATGAAGTATTTCTCAGACTCTCACCACGGAAAGGATTAATCAATCCAAAGAAATGAGGCAAGTTGAGTCCGAGATATGTTGGACCTTACCAGATTTTACAGAGGATCGGGAAGTTAGCCTACCGACTCGAGTTACCAGCACCATATGCGGGAATGCACGATGTATTCCACGTATCGAGATTGAAGAAGTATCAACCAGATCCCGAACATATCATCACTCAAGATACTCCGCCTCTAATGGAAAATCTATCCTACACCGAGAGACCGATCCGGATCATTAATCAGCAGATACGACAGTTGTGTAAAAGAGAAATTCCGATGGTTATAGTGGTGTGGCAGAACCACAACAGAGACGAAGACGCAACGTGGGAGATGGAAGAAGACATGAGGAATCAATATCCGGAACTATTCTGAAGAGAATTTAGGGACCAAATTCTTTTAAGGAGGAGAGGATGTGAAGCCCCGATTCTTCCGAGCTTATAATTGATTCTTATTGTCGCCTATGTCTTTGATCGACTATTTTACCGCGTCACTTTGACGGGTAATTATTAATAATATATATTTTGTATTTTATTTCATTTTATTTAATTACTTGTGATCATGATCTTTATTAATTCTATTTCTCATTTATGATCACTTGATTGATCATTATTACTATTTTTGTATTTATTAGTCACCTTAGAATTTTAAGAGACTATTTATTTTAGTGACATTTTCCAACTGGAATCACATTAAAAGCCTTTCCGGTTTGTGAGTTCCATTTTTTTTTTTAAAAACTTAAGGTCCGAATTGGCAATTTTTACAAATTTGGGGCCAATGTGAGAATTTTACAAAAACTCGACCTCAAAACTTTAAAAAACCTGAATCTCTGTACAATTTGGAGAATTTAGGAACTGACCTCATAATTTTTCAAGGTCGGGATATTTTGTTAGTCCAAGTGGCTACGATAATCTAGAGGGGGGGTGAATAGATTATCTCGGTTTTTCAGATTTTGCCCTCTTTTTCGAATAATCAACCAAAGACGAGAATGTAAATGCGGAAATAAAACAACACTCGTCGATTTAAAGAGGTTCAACCCACCTAGGGCCTAATCCTCTACCACCCCAGTATCTCCGGGATGGATTTCAAAAAGAAAGAAAAGATTTTATTAATTTACCAAAAATTAATACAACACATGAGGATTACCACAACCCTCCTTCACCACTTTGAGGATTACCACAATCCTCTTACACCACCTTGAGGATTACCACAACCCTCTTACAACACCTTGAGGATTACCACAACCCTCTTACAACACCTTTGAAGATTACCACAACCTTCAAACACCTATCACCTAGATCACCCAAGTGTATTCTTACCACAAGAATACTCACAAGGATGTCTTGTGTTGAATGATGACCAAAATCAAGATTACAACTCAATAATGATTGATACAATATGAGTGCAAGTGTAATCAAGAATTGAAAGCCTAGACCTCAAATTTGTGCAAGTGAAAGTGCTAAGGCTAATACAACAAGATATATGAAAGTGTTTGCTTTGTTTGCTCTTTGCTTGTATGGAGTGTTGTATCTTGTTGCTTGAATGAAGCCTCTATTTATAGGAGAGGTCTTGGCTTTGATTTCCAGACATTGGCTCCTCCTTGGGGAGTGATTTGCTGCAAAAGAAACCATTTAAAATCATCAATATAGCTGTTAGAAATCAATCCCACAAAATAGGGAAAAGCATCAAAACGCAAGCGGATAGTTTCTTTGTCAAACATGGGGTTCGACCGGTCGCGCAGAGATAAGATTGAAATTGAATTCTGCGAATTTTTACACAGGGGACCGGTCGGGAAGTGCGACCGGTCGCCCTCGGATGTGACCGGTTGCCCTTGACGTTTTTACGAAACAGAGAAGTCCGGAACAAAATCCAACTTACAGTGCAAGGTCGCCCCTCCGGTCGACCGGTCGACCACACCGGTCGCCCACAGTCGGTCGTGGCCGCCCGCTCTTTTTTTCTTACGTCCCATTTTTGTTTCAAAACTCAACTCAGTGCGGGTTGCCCTATAGGGCGACCAGGTCGACTGAAACAAAAGTGTTGTCCAATTTTAAATCGAAAATAAACCCCAAGAAATACTCAGAAAAATAGTAAAAACATTTTAGATCGATCGGAGGTATTGGGACAACATTTAGAGACATTGTTTTGGTATAAAAACTCATTTTAATAAAATCATCAAAATCATGATAAAAACATTTATCTAACAAACTCCCCCTTTTTGATGATTACAAACCAAAACAATTTACAAGAGGACGATTTTGAAAACAAAACAATTTTCCGGTTTTAGAGTAAACTATCCGTTTAATAACATTTTACAAAAAGCTCCCCCTATCAATAAGCATATCAATAAGAAGTATTGTATAAGCTAGAAGCACAAGCTTTTACAAAATAAACAACAACTTCATGAGCTAGAAGCTCCCCCTGTCACAAGTACTTAAAACAAGTCCATAAAACAACCATTGGACTAAGTTTTCTTCACAACTTATGGCCTAAACAAGCCATAGCTTATAGCTTCTATATCGAGCTTTTATTAGCTTCTTTGAGCTAACGAGCAATTTTCTGTTTCTCCCCCTTTGGAATCATCAAAAAGAATGTGAGGACAATAAAAACATCATACAAATATATCAAAGTGCCAAAGAGACGATTTATCAACCATAGAGCAATTTTAGGCTTAAAAACCAAGGAAAATGGGAGAAATGTATCATGAAGAGTTCATACGCTCGTTTTAATTCCCAAAACATGATCTCAAAGAGTATAGAAGACTTTTGGAAGCGAGAGAATCATGTAGAAGTTGAAATTTTCATTGAAACATTTTATCAAACACATTGTGGGCGTGAAAAATAAAAAGAGTTGTATATAGCCCTTGTAAATGTTCCAAGCCAAAAAATTTTCATCACCAAATCATACCAATTATCATACAAAACAGCATAACAACTAAGCTCATCATGATCATAAAATAATTTCATCAAGTAATATACAAGAAAGGCCATAAACTCAAGGGTTCAACCCAATTGAGCAAAGTAAGGAAAATTCTTACCATTTGATCGGAAAAGATGAGCAATGATGATGATAAACATGTTATAAGGTCCAAGATATAAATGGGATGCATGAAAATCAATTTTGAGTGACAATAGTGTGCATTTGGCAAAGGGGACGAAAAATGGCCAAAATGAGTGAAAATGACTAATCTTTCAAGACGAAGCGATTTTAAACCAAAAAATGGCTTAGGGCGACCGGTCGTGGTTTGAGGGCGACGGTCGGCGTTGAGGGCGACGGTTGCCCTCAACCTCTTCACCATTTGTTTTGCAATTTTTCCAAAATCCGAATTTTCAACCAAAAATCCGATTTTTCGCCCCTAAGTTTTAAAAACGTGCAAAATACAAACGTAAATTTCATTCAATATGCATTATGCCTAACCGAGCTCGTATCGGACGACGAAAAAGTCTCGGAAGTTAGCGGTTTTGTGAAAATATCCGCTAATTGATCTTGAGATGGTACAAAAGATATCTCAATTTTTCGTTTTGAGACACAATCCCTTAGAAAATGATGTCGAATCTCAATATGTTTAGTACGGTTATGATGAACCGGGTTTTGAGCAATATTTATAGCGGATACATTATCACAAAAGATAGGTACGTTTTCAAAAGAGCATTTGTAATCCGCTAAGGTTTGTTTCATCCAAAGAAGTTGAGTACAACAAAATGCGGCGGAAATATATTCGGCCGGCCGTTGAAAGAGAAACACGTTTTGCTTCTTTGAAAACCAAGAAACTAGGCAATCGCCTAAAAATTGACATGATCCAGGAAGTACTTTTCCGATCATCAATATTTCCCGCATAGTCCGAATCACTATAACCTTTAAGAGAAAAATTTTCATTCTTTGGATAAAATAAGCCATATTGAATGGTGCCTTTCAAATATCGAAAAATCCTTTTAACGGCACTCATATGAGATTCTTTGGGATTGCTTTGAAAACGAGCACATAGGCATACGGCATGAAGAATGTCCGGTCTACTAGCGGTTAAATAAAGTAAACTACCAATCATACCTCGATACTTGGATTCATCAACCGACTTGCCTTTTTCATCTTTGTCAATTTTGACATTGGTTGCCATAGAGTCGAGACGGTTCTTCCTTCTTCAATGCCGAACTTCTTCAAAAGTTCTTTTGTATACTTTGATTGCGAAATATAAATACCTCTTGGCATTGCTTAATTTGAAGTCAAGGAAGAAGTTTAGCTCCCCATCATACTCATCTCGAATTCACCTTGCATTAACTTGGAGAATTTCTTGCACAAAGATTCATTAGTAGCACCAAAGATAATATCATCAACATAAATTTGCACAAGTAAACAATCTTGCCCTTTTTCAAAAACAAAGAGTGTAGTATCAACTTTACCTCTTGTAAAACCATTTTGCAAAAGAAAAGAGCTAAGTCTATCATACCATGCACGGGGTGCTTGTTTTAAACCATATAAAGCCTTTTTAAGTTTATAAACATCATTAGGCCTAGAAAAATTTTCAAACCCCGGAGGTTGTTTTACATAGACTTCTTCTTGAATAATACCATTTAAGAAAGCGGATTTAACATCCATTTGGTAAAGTTTGAAATTTTTGAAACAAGAATAGGCAAGTAAAATACGAATAGCTTCTAAACGTGCTACGGGTGCAAAAGTTTCATCATAGTCAATACCTTCTTCTTGACAATACCCTTGAGCTACTAACCTTGCCTTATTTCGAACAATGTTGCCTTGATCATCAAGTTTGTTCCAGGAATACCCATTTTGTACCAATAATTGTTTGAGATGGAGGACAAGGTACTAATTCCCATACATCATTTCTTTCAAATTGATTCAACTCCTCTTGCATTTCCAAAAACCAATCTTCATCCTCAATAGCTTCCTTAGCATTTTTAGGCTCTTTTTGAGATATAAGAGCTTTCTCGGCAAAATTCCTTCGAGTCATTACTTTATCAAGGGGATCACCAATAATAAGATCTTTTGGGTGATCTCCTTAAATTTCAATGCTACGGGAAGATTCAAGTATCACCCCTATCTTCTTGAGGAACATTTGAACTTGAAGGTTGATCATATGAAATAGAAGGTTTATCATTATGAGCATCACTTTGAACAATAGGTTCAACAATATCCTCTTCATCACTATCGTCATTGGGTATTCTTTCAACACCCGAGGCTTCATTAAATTTGACATGAATAGATTCTTCAACAACCATGCTAGTCTTATTGTAAACCCGATATGCTTTGCTCTTGGTTGAATACCCCATAAATATACCTTCTTCGGCCTTAGGATCAAGTTTGTCCAATTGATCCTTAGTATTCAAAATAAAGCACTTACATCCAAATATTTTGAAATAACTAATATTTGGAGTTCTTCCTTTCCAAAGCTCATATGGAGTTTTATTCATATTAGGACGAATATAAACTCGGTTAATGACATAGCAAGCGGTACTTACGCTTCGGCCCAAAAATACTTTGGAAGTGAAAATTCATTGAGCATGGATCGACTCATTTCTTGTAATGTTCGATTTTTCCGTTCGGCTACTCCATTTTGTTGAGGTGTCCTTGGAGCCGAGAAATTATGAGCATATCCTTTGGTTTCACAAAATACTCTAAATTCACCGTCAAATTCTCCACCTCGATCGCTTCGAATAGACTTGATAGTATCTTCTTTTTCATTCTCAATAAGTCTACACAACTTAACAAACTCATTAACGGCATCGTTTTTATTGGTAAGAAAAAGAGCCCAAGTATATCTCGAATAATCATCGACTATAACAAAAGTGTAATGTTTTCCACTTAGACTAGCCGTACCAATATCCCCATACAAATCAAGGTGAAGCAATTGTAGGGGTTTGGTAGTGGAAATTTCATTTTGGGCTTAAAACTACTCTTAACTAATTTGTTCTTTTGACAAGTGTCACATAAGCCAAGATTTTCAAAATTCAATTTGGGTAGTCCCTTTACATGTTGGTTTTTGTAAATATTTTTCAAATTCTTGTATCCAACATGTCCGAGTCGCCTATGCCATAAACTCGTTAAATCATTATTGGCGACAAGACAAGAAACATTTTGACTAACCAAATCACTAGTACAAATTTTGTAAAGATTGCCTTTTCTATTTGCTTCACAAATAATATTACCATTTTTAAGAATAAGGCATTTTTCTTTATTAAAAGAAACATCATAATTTGAATCACAAAGTTGGCTAACACTTATCAAATTAAACTTAAGCCCTTCTACTAAAAGAACATTACAAAGAGAGAAAGAAGAGTTACCAATTTCTCCATTTCCAAGAATTTTTCCTTTGCCATTGCCGAACATGACCATACCCTCTTCTTGGAGCTTGATGTTGGTAAAAAGCTCTCTCCTCCCGGTCATATGGCGTGAACATCCGCTGTCCACGAGCCATTTCGAATCCTCCATGGTTGTTATAGCCCCTATTACCTACAAAATCATTTCTTTTAGGTACCCTATAATTTTGGGGTCCATGGGGTTAGTCTTGAGACCTTTGGGTCTCCAAACATGTCTTGAGCTATTTCTCAATTTGCAATTATTAGCATAATGTCCAACTTTGCCACAATAAAAACAAGTAGGAGTATTATAATTATTGGCACGTACAAAAGTCGGACCTTGGTTATTTTTCTTAAAAACACTTTGAAATGGCTTATAACCAAGTCCCGATTTGGAATGCTCACCTCTTTGTGCATCTAAAATTTTTGTGACTTTATCCGTACTTATGTTGAAACGATGCACGTCATTTTTCAAACATTCAATATTTTTGTGAGCGATTCCTTTTCGGTTTCAAGAGAATGAATTCTAGTAAGAGTAAGAGCATGAGCTTTGTCTAAAGATTCATAAGAGGTAAATAATTTTTCCTTTTCAACCTTAATCTCCTTATGCTCCTTTTTCAAATTTTTGTATTTAACGATTAAATTTTGAAACTCAATTTGCAATTCATCAAAATCACATTGCAAGTCATCAACTATGGAGGAAGTAGAAGAATTTGAGTGTACCTCATTGTTTTCATCGTCTATAGCCATGAGACCGTGTTCGGTTTCTCCTTCCTCATCGGTTGTTTCGAGTAGTTCATCCCATGTTTTGACTTCCGCATTTAGAGCCTTCTTTTTTTGTAAAAGGCTTCCTTTTCTTTTGCTCCTCTTCATCGAGCTTTGGGCAATCGGCAATGAAGTGCCGGGTTTTCCGCATTTAAAGCAAGCATTATCTCTTGGTTTTCTTGCTTTATTCTTATTCACAAATTTTGCAAATTTTCGAACAAGTGCGGCCGTCTCCTCATCATCATCATTATCATAGTATGCATTATTAGAAGAGGAAGCAAGACCTTTAGGAATATTTTGCACCCGATTGATTGATGGTTGGTTTGGTATTTTTCCTCTCCTTGAGATAGACTTCATAGATGAGGAGGTTCCCGATGAGCTCGTCAAACTTGAGTGTCTCAAGATGTTGTGCTTCCGTGATTGCCGTCACCTTTTCGGACCATGAGCGGGAAGAGCATTCAATACCTTAGTCACTTTGTCTTCTTCGGAGATGACTTTACCGAGGGCCACAAGAGGATTGACAATGTTGTCAAGCCTTTCCACCATCTTGGAGATGCTTTCACCATCATACATGTTAAAGTTTTCAAAGTCTTTAACAAGCATGGTCTTTCTAGCTTGCTTGACCTTCTTTGTCCCTTCATATATAGTCTCCAATTTTTCCCAAACCTCATGTGCCGACCTTATGCCTCGTATGCGATTGTACTCGGTGGCGGTAAGTGAGCAATGCAAAATATTTAAGGCCTTACCGTTTAGAGAGAAAGCCTTCTTATCATTTTCATCGAACTCCTTGAAAGGTTTAGGAGTCGAGGTGCCATCCTCCATTTTTTCGTTGGTTGATCAACTCCTTCAATAACCACATTCCATATGTCAAATCCGCACCCTTGTAGAAAGCACTCCATACGGTCTTTCCAAAATGTGTAGTTGTTGGCGTCGAACAATGGTGGCTTGTTGGTGGAGGCGCGGTGGTGAGATAAGCGTCATTCGTAGCCATGGATCTTTCCTCTTTACTCTGAACGAGCTAGCCAAAGAGTTTGGCTTTGATACCACTTGTTAGTCCAAGTGGCTACGATAATCTAGAGGGGGTGAATAGATTATCTCGGTTTTTCAGATTTTGCCCTCTTTTTGAATAATCAACCAAAGACGAGAATGTAAATGCGAGAAATAAAACAACACTCGTCGATTTAAAGAGGTTCAACCCACCTAGGGCCTAATCCTCTACCACCCCAAGTATCTCAGGGATGGATTTCAAAAAGAAAGAAAAGATTTTATTAATTTACCAAAAATTAATACAACACATGAGGATTACCACAACCCTCCTTCACCACTTTGAGGATTACCACAATCCTCTTACACCACCTTGAGGATTACCACAACCCTCTTACAACACCTTGAGGATTACCACAACCCTCTTACAACACCTTTGAAGATTACCACAACCTTCAAACACCTATCACCTAGATCACCCAAGTGTATTCTTACCACAAGAATACTCACAAGGATGTCTTGTGTTGAATGATGACCAAAATCAAGATTACAACTCAATAATGATTGATACAATATGAGTGCAAGTGTAATCAAGAATTGAAAGCCTAGACCTCAAATTTGTGCAAGTGAAAGTGCTAAGGCTAATACAACAAGATATATGAAAGTGTTTGCTTTGTTTGCTCTTTGCTTGTATGGAGTGTTGTATCTTGTTGCTTGAATGAAGCCTCTATTTATAGGAGAGGTCTTGGCTTTGATTTCCGGACATTGGCTCCTCCTTGGGGAGTGATTTGCTGCAAAAGAAACCATTTAAAATCATCAATATAGCTGTTAGAAATCAATCCCACAAAATAGGGAAAAGCATGTCAAAACGCATAGCGGATAGTTTCTTTGTCAAACATGGGGTTCGACCGGTCGCGCTGTGAGAGATAAGATTGAAATTGAATTCTCGCGAATTTTTACACGGGGGGACCGGTCGAAGGGGGGTGCGGCCGTCGCCTCATTTGTGTGGCCGGTTGCCCTTGCGTTTTTACGAAACAGAGAAGTCGGAACAAAAATCCAACTTACAGTGCAGTCGCCCTCCGTCGGCCGACCACACCGTCGCCCACCTGGTCGACGGCCGCCCGCCCTTTTTTCTTACGTCCCATTTTCTGTTTCAAAACTCAACTCAGTGCGGGTTGCCCTATAGGGCGACCGGTCGAACTGAAACAAAAGTGTTGTCCAATTTTAAATCAAAAATAAACCCCAAGAAATACTCGAAAAATAGTAAAAACATTTTAGATCGATCGGAGGTATTGGGACAACATTTAGAGACATTGTTTTGGTATAAAAACTCATTTTAATAAAATCATCAAAATCATGATAAAAACATTTATCTAACATATTTATTTATTCAATTTTTAACCCCAAAAGTGTTGGTTTTTACAAAACGGGGCTAAATTGAAAATTTTCTTTTATAAAGGACCTAACTCAAATTATTTTCTATTTTACTAAAATAGCCCTGGACCCTCTGATTTGGAGATTTAATTAAAATATTTTATTCTCCCAAAAACCCTTGACTTATCGGATCAATTTGACCGATTAATACCCGATCGCGGAGCGACTTCCCCGTCTTGCGATTTTGAATCTATAACGGGACTTATGTTCCACCTAATCTTTCAAGATATCGAAAGTTGCTTATCCTTCCGATAATCATCTTCATCCAAAAACTCCTCCAACGCCATAATTGCCACTCGCATTTTTTCAAAAATTTCTGAATCGCTTCCCCTGAATCAATCATACTCGATTGCCTGGTTGATTTACTGTACTTGTATTTACTTTCTGCTTGAGTCAACTTGGTGTGTCGAGCTCACGATCGGAATGGATACATTAGGGATGGAACCAAGGCAGCTCGGCCGCTATTCCACTCTTCCGGCCCCATCGTCCTAATCCCGCAGGCGAGGGACGGAGTTTGTCCAAGGGAAGCGGGTCGTAGTACTTGAGGTATAATCATGATTATGACAATCCAGGGCCTAGCTAGCTCTCTTTGTGGATTTGTCTTTGCCTATGGAGCGATAAGGTGATAGGTCTTGGACCATCTTGCTCGGGAGTTACAAGGAAGAACGAAGGAATCATTTGTCGATCCACACGATTCCGGAGTTATCGGACCCGTTTGGTTGGCGCTACAAATCCGTGCACGCAACCGCTACTTGTTTTACATTGGTTGGCGCTACAAATCCAGACGCAACCATTATCGCCTTGCATGGGATTGGCGTTACATTTCCGTACGCAATCCTACTGTCTTGATTTGAATCACATAGTGCTGTGTGACCATGTATTTTCTTGAATCTGTATAAGTATATTACTTAAATATATTTATCACGACGCTTGTGGACTGTGTGTGAATTCATGCATCATACTCACGCGTTTTCATATAAATGTTTTCTCGCATTAACTATATATCGCCACACTTGCACACGATCACCCCATCCACTGAGATTTCTGTCTCATCCCCACCTGTTTTCTAACCTTTAGATGAGGACTTCGTTGAAGATGCTGAACCGTCCTTGGATTGTGCCCTTGTACTCCGCTTGTTGGATTTACTACTTCTTGTTGTTATTGATGGACTCATTTCTTTTGATTGCTTTTGGACTATTTTATTTTCTTTTCATTCTGGTTTGTAACTGAAGGGCGTAGGACCCTTTGACTTTTAAGTTGTTATCGTTGGTTGATTGTGGATGTTGTGGACTGTAAGATGTACTTGTTATTTTATTTCCGCTGCTATTTTGACTCTGTTTCATTGGGTTCTCGTTGATAATTGCCTAGACCGTTTGGTTGTTTGTATTTAAGTTGTGGATCGTCGTCGCGTCCCGTTTATGGCGTGACAAGAGCACATGGCAATGTGCCAAGATTGTAGAATATTATTGTGTAATAGAGGCTACTAAATTCGTCGTTCGTTGAGATTCTAGACTTTTACTACTAATATGAATAACATAATATCTGAAGCATATTATGTTAAAATCCAAAAAGAAAAATTACTACTTTTAACTATAAATTAGATAAAAATGATTTAAAAGTTAAATTGATATTAAACTAATATGTAGTATAGTCTATATCACGAAAGAATGATTTAGAATTACAATATTAAAAATTTAGCACTTAAATATGAGTTAAAGAAATTTTGTGTATAAGTTAAATATAAAATATCAAAAAGTTTATCTTGTATATTACTAATAGTTTTAGTATGTATTTTTGAAATTGCACTAAAAAAGATTGAAAGTATAACCGTTTAATGATTTTTACACTGATTTTTCTTTTCATTTTTTTGTTTTATTTGTGAAATATTTGTATCTCCGTTTCTCCGAACCGTTCCGTATCGTCCCATTAGAACCGAATCTTTGTACCGAACTTTCAGGACGGTTCGGGACGGAGATTTTTTTTTATTGTTCGGTTTTGGAGATTTAATTTTGGGATCTCCGAACTTCGGGACGATTCTGGAGATTTCTAAATCTCCGGACCGAACCAGACCGTGCACACCCCTATATGCAATACCTTATCAGCTGAAACCTTGCTGTCATATATAAGAGTATTCCTTAACAATCTCGTCCATTGATTGTACTAATACAGGACTAAAGAGGCTTCCATCACTTTATGAGTGACTAAACCCATCAATAATCACATATACCAGCACAACCAAATGACATAGATCAATCATGGGTGCGTAGCATGGAAATTACATGTAATGTGATCTAACATGTCTATTTCCAACTGGTGCACCTTATTCCTTAGCGAGATCAATCATAACCAAAATGACAGAATGTAATAAATTGAATTCTTTATATCTGTACAGAAATATCCAAATATACAAAATGTGTCCAAAGTAATCTATAGAGCAATAAAAATATAGACTCCCACTAAACTAAGGTATCTGAAACTGTATTACACCCATCCGAGCAGTATGCTCGCGAAAGACCCTGGGTGTCAATCCTTTAGTAAGTGGATCCGCAATCATTGAGTCAGTCCCAATATGCTCTATAGTTATCTGACCACTCTGTACTCTTTCCTTCACAACCAGGAACTTTATGTCAATGTGCTTTAACTTAGTAGAGCTCCTGTTGTTATTAGAATATAGCACTGCCGAGTTATTTTCACAATACAACTTTAATGGTCTTTCTATATTCCCAATAATGCGTGACCAGGTGACAAAATTTCACGACCATATTCCATGATTGGATGCCTCATAAAGCATGCTACAAATTCATTTTGCCATGGTAGAAGATGCTACAAGTGTCTGCTTGGCACTTCTCCATGAAATGGCTCCCCCAGCCAATAGCAAAATGTAGCCCGAAGTGGATCTCCTACTGTCTTGGCATCCCGCAAAATCAGAATCAGATACCTTATGATCTCCAACGAATCTGATTTTTTGTATGTGAGCATATAATCTTTTGTTTTCTGTAAACACCTCATCACCCGTTTGGCTGCTTTCTAATGATCCATACCAGGGTTACTTAAATATCTGCCCAACATACCAACAACAAATGCTATATCAGATCTTGTACAGACCTGAGCATACATTAGACTCCCAACAGCTGAAGCGTAGGGAATCTTCTGCATTTCCTTAATTTCCAGATTTCCTTTAGGGCATTGTTCGAGACTAAACTTGTCTCCCTTAGCTACAGGGGTGTCTCCCGATTTGCAGTTCTACATGCCAAATCTTTGCAACACTTTCTCTATGCAACTCTTTTGTGATAATCTAATAATACCCCGAGAACGAACCCGGTGTATTTGGATCCCCATAACAAAAGAAGCTTCCCCAAGATCTTTCATCTCAAATTTCTTTGATAGAAATTTCTTGGTATCGTGCAGCAATCCTGAGTCATTTGTGGCAAGCAGAATGTCATCCACATACAAAACCATAAAAATACACTTACTCCCACTGAACTTGTGATACACACAATTATCAACAACATTAGTCTCAAAACCGAACGAGACTACTACTTGATGAAACTTGTGGTACCACTGACAAGAAGCTTGCTTGAGCCCATAGATGGATTTCTTTAATTTGCAAACCATAGACTTTGGGTCTCCAGACATAAAGTTTTCTGGTTGCACCATATATATTGTCTCATCAATGTCGTCATTGAGAAACGATGTATTTACCTCCATCTGATGTAACTCAAGGTCAAAATGTGCAACTAATGTCATAATTATCCTGAAAGAGTCTTTCGTGAAAACTGGAGAAAAAGTCTCTTTAAAATCAATGCCTTCTTTCTGAGTAAAGCCTTTAGCTACAAGACGAGCCTTATATCTTTCCAAATTACCCTTCGAATCCCTCTTGGTTTTTAAAATCTATTTGCAACCAATAGGTTTCGCACCTTCAGGTAATGGGACAAGATCCCAAACTTGATTGTCTTGCATTGACTTATACTCTTCATTCATGGCATCAATCCACTTTTGAGAATTTGGATCCTGCATGGCTTGACGAAAATTGATAGGATCATTTTCCATCAATCCATTATTATCCTCATTTTCTTGGATAAATACCACATAATCATCCGTAATATCATTTCTCTTCTCTCTAGTGGACCTCCTTAATGGCACTAGTTCTTGAGGTTGTTGAGTTTGTTCTTCCTGAATAGTTTCAACCTGAGTGGGGAGTTCTTCAACATTGTCATGTTGAGGTTTTGTCGGCTAATGATAGGAATAGAAACCTAAACATCATCAGAAGCATTAGTAGGTGTCGAGATCGGCTCCTCCTTAAAGGTAATGTCTCTAACCTTATTTCTCCCCCCAAACTCAATATCCTCAAAGAATACGTCATTTCCCGTCTCAAAAATAGACCTCTAGTGGGATCATAAAACTTAAAACCCCTTGATTTTTTTGAGTAATCAATAAAGTAGCTGCTAACTATTTTGGAGTCCAATTTCTTTTCATTTGGCCTATAAGGCCTAGCCTCAGCTGAGCATCCCCATATGTGAAAGTGGTTTAGACTAAGCTTTTGCCCAGTCCAAAGCGCAAATGGTGTTTTAGCAGCTGCTTTAGTTGGTACCCTGTTGAGAATATAAGCTGCATTCTTTAGTGCATCTCCCAGATTGATTCTGGTAAAGAGGAATGGCTAATCATACTCCTCACCATATCGTTTGGAGTCCTTTTTCATCTTTCAGCAACACCATTCATGCTAGGTGTCCCCAGCATGGTGTACTGTGGGACGATTCCACATTCCTCTAGGAAGATAGCAAAAGGCCCTGGACGTTGTTCTCCTGAACCATCATATATGTCGTAGTACTCACCTCCATGGTCAGATCTGACAACTTTAATTCTTTTGTTGAGTTGATTCTCAACTTCAGCCTTAAAATCCTTGAACATGTCCAGTGCCTCTGATTTTTCATGAATTAGATATAGGTACACATATCGTGAGTAATCGTCTATGAATGATACAAAATATTGTTGACCATTCCAAGAAGCCCTAGGAAATGGCCCACAAATGTCCGTATGTATCAATTCTAAGACGTCTGTAGTTCTGTTGGCACCTAATCTCTTTATTTTGGTCTGTTTTCCTTTAGTAGACTCAACACAAACATTAAGATCCGAAAAGTCAAGTGTATCCAAAATACCGTCTGACACAAGTCTCTCAATTCTGGTTTTTGAGATATGACCTAAACGCTTGTGCCATAATGTAGCCGAATTTTCTTTATTTAATTTTCGCTTAGTACCTCTTGGTCCAACATGCAGGGATTCATTATATGAAACAATAGTATCAAGCATATATAGATTGTCATAAGCACTTAACGAACTGGTACCAACAATACTGGAATTTAATGAAAGACTAAACTGACAATTTCCAAATGAACAAGTAAAACCAAATTTGTCCAATAAGGAAATAGAAACCAAATTCCGTCTAAACAACGGTACAACAAAAGTGTCTTTCAAATCCAAAAAAGAAACTAGTTCCTAATAACAATCTAAAATGCCCTATTGCCTCCACTTCCACCGATTTTCCATCACCCACAAAGATGTATCTTTCACCATCAGTTGGCTTTCGGTAGCTCAGGTAACCCTGCATTGAAACACTTATGTGAGTAGTAGCACCAGAATCTACCCACCAAGTGTTTCCATGTACTGAAGTTAAATTAATTTCAGAACAGACCAAAGCAAGAAATGTACCTTTCTTCACACGCCAAGCGCAATACTTGGTAAAATCCTTCTTTTTGTGTCCAGGTTTGCCACAAAAGTAACAGCCATCCTGAGTTTCACCCTTCTGTTTTTTTGGTGCTGGACTCTTATCATTAGCAGCTTTCTCAACTTCAATTTTCCTTTTGCCCTTATCTTTGGAAGTACTGGCCAGTTGAGCAATCTCAGTTCTTTCTTGCTTCAACCTTTCGTCCTCTTGCACACAGCATGAAATGAGCTCATTAAGAGTCCACTTCTCCCTTTGACAGTTGTAGCTGACCTTAAACTGACTGAATTGTGCAGGAAGCGATATTAGCACTAAATGCACGAGTAGGTCTTCAGACACCTCGAGCTTTAGTGCCCTTAACTTTGAAGCAATGTGAGACATCTCCATGATGTACTCCCTTATGTTTCCCTTGCCCTTATACTTAAGTGAGATCAAGTTAGCCAAAAGCGTATTTGTCTCGGCCTTATCGTTTTTAATAAAACGCTTTTCAATTTCCGCAATGTACTCATTGGTCGTAGTAACTTTCTCGAAAGCTGTGTCTCGAAAGGCTTCTGGAATGCCGCGCTTAATGATTATCATAATAACGCGATTTGAGCGCTCCCACTTCTCAAAGTTTCGCTTTTCCTCTGCAGAACTTGCATCCGTAAGAGAAGGGGGTTGCTCAACTCTTAGCGCATAGTCCAGATCCATGCAGCCCAAAATGATCAGAATGTTTTCTTTCCAATCCTTAAAGTTCGAACCATTTAGCATGGGAATGTTGTTGGTGTTAGCAGAAATTGAAGTAGCAGACATCATAGCTGAACATAGAACAAAACCAAAATTAACCGTCATGCTCACATTAAACCGAATAATCAATAATTAAATTTAAATAAATTCGTAACATCTCGAGGCACCTAACACAATATTAATATCAAGTCTTTGGATAGTAACTTTGTAAGTGGCTACCTCTTGTAGTGATCAAACACTGACAATAAATCATGTCAAGCAATATTGTCTTCTTTTGGGCCGACAAATCACTTACATGGATCACCTTAAAATTGCCACGTATTTATCAACACAAGTGATTGTGCATTTCAGGCCAAGTATTAACCTTCCTTGGGCCGGCTAATACCCGCATGAATATACATAAACATAAACATCTAATATTCTCAATGAATAAATCTACACAAGAAAGGTCACTTTGGCGACTTGTTGTTTCAATAAATTCACTTTGAATAATAAACAAAACAAATTGGGACATGAGATGCACCAAACAAATTTAAAATAAAATGATTGAATCATGTATTTGTACACAATACATATATTTCTTTATTTGTTGTGGTCAATAAAAAAATATATATAAA
The DNA here is from genome assembly GCA_016081115.2 of Rehmannia glutinosa. Classification (NCBI taxonomy): domain Eukaryota; kingdom Viridiplantae; phylum Streptophyta; class Magnoliopsida; order Lamiales; family Orobanchaceae; genus Rehmannia; species Rehmannia glutinosa. The sequence goes on from CM071932.1 coordinate 66,188,404, forward strand.
CTCTAATGAACCCCAAACCAATAATTACTGTAAGGAGCCCATAAGAAATTTTAATAAAATATGCTCCCATATGCACAAAAAATGACCAAAAGGCCATCTTCCTCAATTGCCGATTCTCGAAACCCGATGTAATACAAGCACAGATTTCAATTGCTGCAACTCCCTTTTTTTTTTTTTTTAAAAATAAAACCCACGATTCTTACAAATGAAAGAGGGTTTCGAGATTGCTTAATCAATAAAGGAATTATACAAGTACAGAGAATGTGTGTTTGATTTTGTGAATCAAAAGAAAACCAAATTCCAAGATCTTAATCCATAAATCCATAAGAACCATCCAAATCCAAAATTTTGAAACGTTTTCTGAACACCAAATCCATTAATCTGTATTCCTTAAAATCAAAACCAGAAAGGGATAATAGATTCCAAAATTCAGATTTAAAACGTAGAACATAAACGATTCCATCCGGAAATACTGAATATGAAAATAAATCCAGAAATTCACAAAACCCTAATTTTGATTCAAGAACCATAAAAATACAACGAAATTCTTCGCAATTCTCGGAGAATTATGAGTAGAATGGCTCTGATACCACTTGTTAGAAATCGAAATCACAAAAGGGCATGCTTTAATTCACAAAATCCACAAAAACATGCTTTGACATATCTACTGTGATAATCCGAGAAAGAGAAGAGATTAATCTTAATCGCGGAAGCGTACCTGAATCCATTAGGGTTTGTGAGAAATCTGGATATGGTTTTGAGATCTGGTTTTGGCCTTCCAGACGAGCGGTTCTCTTGAGAATTCTGTATCTCACATTCTGTAGGAAATAGACATTTTATGCCTTTTAAGAACCGTCGCCCGGAGACCATAACCGTTTTGGATAAGTATCCCTTTTATTTTCTATTTGGTTCCTTAACAAATAGAAAATCTCCTAATAGTATCTACACATTTAATCACATAACAATTTGATACCCTTTTAATCCAAAATTAAAACCTTATTAGATCAGGATTAAACCGTAGGACAACTATACACATTTAATTAACATATGTAAATCCAAATTAAATATTTCCAACATGTTTTGCTCCTAAGATAAATCCAAAGATTGGCAACTTTCGGAAAGTAAATTGATGGTCCTTACTTAAGCACCACATGTGGCTGAGATGAATTTCAAGCTTTGCCTCTTTAAATTGCTAATATTATTGTCTGGATTTTTGTTTCTGAGACAGCATGCAAATTATGAATACATTTTCACAGCATGCAAACTATGGCGACTCAAATTCGGACACAGGTGGCCTCGTCGCGGGACTCGGATTGGACGTTGGATATCCATACGGCCGCGCATTTTTCCGGCGACCGACGGGCCGAGCAAGTGATGGACGACTAGTCATCGATTTCCTTCGTATAATAGTGTGTTCGATAATATGCATTTGGGATAATTACAAAACACGTGAGGCTTGGGCTAATTATAAAAAAGAAACTCCCGATATTTTAAATATGTCTTAAATTTAAGAGGGTAACTAATTAAATATTTTTAAAATAGCAAAGGGGATTTTGAAATTCATTTTACTTATGAAATGGAAAATGTAAGACCGAATCAAAAATTAAGGAATTTTTTGCAATTTTTTAAAACCTCTGAGTTAATTTTTTTATTTTTATCCCTATACATTTTAAACAATTAACTTCCTTTTGATGCTATTTTTTTCCAGTCACAGCCATTATGATTTTCAAGTTTAAAATAGCAAAATCCATGTAAAATGAGTTACTTTCATGACCATGTAATCTAGTTGGTTTTTTTGCTTTAAAGGAAATTTAAAGAAAGCTTTGTGCATAGTTTAAGGAAATTGAGTTGTTAAGAAAAACATGTATACGTGACACTAATTAATTAATTGTTTCGTCTTTTTACCTACAATGATTTTACCTACAATGATTTTACCTACACTTAAAATTTTCTTAATACTCACCAACCCCTTTACCCTTCCTTTTTTTAAGGATCCTTTTTCTTTTTAATTCATGGATTTTTTTTCATTTTCCATGCCATTGATGAAACTAAAATATCAAAATGTTGCCGTTTAATTATTCACAGATGAATATCTTGATATGGATTACTTGAGTCCGTATTTGGATTCGTTGGAACCCGATTTCACAAATGGAGTTAACTTTGCGATATGTGGCGCGTCCACTCTCTCTAGAAATGTTCCCTTCAATTTGAACATTCAAATTCTTCAATTGAAACGCTTTCACAATCGCTCTATCGAGCTCCATTCCAAGGGTAAAGCAAAAGATTTTGGTGGATTATATTTTGGTTGGGAATTTATTTTAGGTTGATTACAAAAATTTGTCCTGAGATTTAACTTAATTACAAAAACCAGTACAATTACCACATTGATTTGTTTCTACATTATAAACTACACCCTCGGTGTTTGTTGAGTAAATATAGAATATTAAAGGGGTATTTATAATTTTGAAAGATAACTAGAGTTTTTGGTAATTAAGTTGGACCTCGGGGATCGTTTTTGTCATTATCCTTATTTATTTTTATTTTTAGATTTATTTTTTTGACCTAAAGAATGAATTAGGTATCACAATTTTTTTTGGTTTTTGATTGGGGAAGAAGACTTCAAACATCCAATGTACACTATCGACATTGGACAAAATGATTTGTCTGGTTCATTTGGCGCCCTTTCATATGCTCAAGTCATTGAGAGGATCCCATCTTTCATATCTGAAATCAAGGATGCTATGTGGGTGAGTTCTTTTCTTTCTAACCTACATTTATGGTCATAAGATACGGCTAAAGATTATTATTTTGAATATTTTATAGCTTACATCCCATTAGATAAATTCTAATGGTTAGAAGATGTTAGATTTATTTTTAAAATAAAGTCTTGAAGTACTTGGGTTTATAGAATAAGATAATAGAACTTACAATATATATATTTGAGGATATTTTATATATATATATATATATATAAATAGTCAAATTAAAAGAGTTTGCATGTATATACTTCATAAATAAATTAGATTTTTTTTAAGAACCCCTAAGATTGTAGTCTAACTTGTAGGAATTAGATTATAAGGTAGCGATTGGATACAGAAAAAAATAATATTGTTTTTGTCCGACTGAAAAAAATAAAAAATACCCCAAAATTGTTTATGAATTTTTAGAAAATACGTCATTCGCTCACTTTCATTTTTTTTTGTCCATCTAATCACTTCTATTCATTTTTTAAAAAAACCATCAAGTCACCAATTATTATTATACATTTCTCCATAAATTCTAACACTCGTCCACTTACATATTTTTAACTACGTACGAATCACATTATATAAAAAGTCATGGACCTGCTTGTGCCAGAGGCTTCTTGACCAGACAAAGTATAAATCGAGGGATGTGCACGAGTAATAGGGATCTGAGGAAGAGAGTCAATAGGATATGCCCCAGAATCTGTTCCACACGGGACTCGATCCTGCGTTGTCAGAGGAATTCACCCTACGTCACCTCAAGCCTTACCAACTAGTCTATTCCCCTGGGGACTACCAATCATTATTTTACTATATTCATCTCATATACAATCACATTATAGAAATTCATTATTTTTCTTTCAAAAAACTCTTAATCACTATTATGTAGCAGAGAAAAAAAAATCTGAAATATGATTATGGAAGTTACACGATATTGGTTTGAGCTTTTTTTTTTAATATAAAAGGTCAAATTAAAAGAGTTTGTATATATTTCATACATAAATTATGAGTTTTTTTTTTTTTTTAGAAGCTCCTAAGAAAGCATCTAACCCATCGGAACTGGCTTATAAGGCTTCAACTAGATACCAAAAAAATTCTCCTTCGCGTTATTCTGGAGAAATTTATTTTACATCGAAATCCTAGTGTTGTTTTACAAAATATATCATTCACTCACTTTCATTTTTTTTCAGAAAAAAAGTCAATCAAGACCAATCATTATTACACATTTTCCCAAAAATTCTACTATTCGCTCACTTAAATATTTCTAACTACCAGCCATTATATAAAGTCATGGACTTGCCTGCGCCAGATGCTCTTGACCAAACAAAGTATAAATCAAGGAATGTGCACGAGTGGCGGGGATTTGAAGGAGAGAGCCAACAGGATACGACCCTATAAGACCATTTCTTTGTTGATTGAACTATTCCTTCGATGATCGCGTTCCAAATATCGGACTCGCAACTTTGTAAGAAGCATTCCATTCGATCTTTCTAAAATGCATAGTTGTTGGCGTCGAATAGCGGTGACTTATTGGTCGAGGCGTCTGTGGTGAGATAACTTTCATTCGTAGCCATGGATCTTTCCTCTTTACTCGCAAAGATTAAATGAGCTTGCTAAATATTTGGCTTTGATACCACTTGTGAGTCCAAATGGCTACGAAAATCTAGAGGGGTATGAATAGATTTTCCCGATTTTCTAATTTATGCCCTGTTTTATGAATATGTGAGAAACTCTTAAAGAATAAGATATAAGAAGAAGAATGGACACAATGATTTAAAGTGGTTCAACTCACCTAGAGCTTAATCCACTACCACCCGGTATGTCCAAGTGGATTTCTAAAAGGAAAAAGTTTATTAATTGATACCAAACAATTACAACCTTTACCTTGAAGAACACCACACTCTTCTTACAACAATTAAGAGCACCAAACTCTTCTTACAACAATGAAGAACACCAATCTCTTCAACATCTAGTGAATAAACCAAGTGTGTTCTTGCCAAAAGAACAGTCAACGAGTATATCTTATTTTAGATGATTTTATAAATACAATCAAGATTATACTTTGAATGAAATATTACAACTCAAAAGTGCAAGTGTAATCAAGAAGGAAAGCCTAATAATCAAAATATGAAAGTGAAGTACTTAAACTATTACAACAAGAATGTTGAAAGTGAAAGGACAAGAGATTTTGTTGAGTTTTCTTATTGTGTTGTGTAGTTTTGTGTTATATTCTGATCCTCCAATACTTCATGTATTTATAGGAGACCTTCAAGATGTAATCCCCAGCATAGGCTCCTCCTAATTTCAATTTCTGTACAAAAGTAAGATCAAAACAACTCCAAAAATAGTTAATAAATGAAAAATCATAATTTCATGAGAAGTGTTTGCTACAACGGATAGTTTCTGCTATCAAATGAGTATAGTGATCGGTCCCTATGTAGTAAAATTCGAAATTTAAACCGTTCGAAAGTGTTTTTGACACAGGAGGTATTTAGGGCGACCGGTGGCTGTCTATGGCGACCAGTTGTTGTGGATAGTGACCGTTGTTGGGAAATTATTTTGTAGATTTTGATGAATGCCATGTAAAACTTAGATTAGAATGTTGGCACCCCATTTTTCTTGTATTCTCATTGTAATAGATAGGGCTGAATGAGCTGAGTTAAGTCAGTTATGCCTGGAAATACAAGAAGTCAACTGAAGATGTGGAGTGAAGACTCCGCTACGGAACATCTGAGTATGGCCAAGACAGAAGACCAAGTACTCGACTGAAGATGTAACAGTTGAGGGACAGCTGTGTGAAGAGTCACTACAAGAAAAATGATGAAAGACAACACATAAAAGACAACGGTTATGCGTTAACTTGTTGTCGTTTGTCTCATCTACAACGGTTATTATGTCCACCGTTGTCTATTAGCACGTTAGTTGTCAAACACAACGGTTGTTATGGTCCTAAGACAACAGAGTTTAGACGTGTTGTCTATTAGCGCCCTTATCTTAATAAAGACAACTACTTTGAGGGTATAAGACAACAGTTGGCAAAACCGTTGTCTGTGAGCGCACCTTTTTGATTTAAGACAACAGTGCTTTCTGGCCTAAGACAACAGAGCTCTGAACCGTTGTCTATTAGCGCTCGTTGTATTAGACAACAGTTCTTTCAAACCTAAGACAACAGTTTACTAATGTTGTCTATATGTATTTTTAGATCACAACTATTTATGAATTATTGTAAAAATGTTTATTTAAAACAAAAGGCTTAATTGCAATTAATTATTATAGGGCCTAGCAATTTTGGTTATATAAATATTTAATTAGTGATGATTAATGGGGCGGGGCAGTGAAGACTCAAACCATCTCACACGTGCCTAGAACGGGAATGGTGGGGTCGACGGTCATGTGGCGTAGGCGAAAGGCAATTGTTCGCCACGTTTTAAATTAAATCAAATTCGAAAGACTAAAAACCAATAAAACAATATTTTTATAATATATTTGAAAAAAATAATTATTTACAAAAGTTAGTATTATCAATTTATAAATGTTAGATATAATATAAGAATGTTTAAAAATTATATTATAATATAAATTATATATGCAAAATATATATTAAAATATATTTTAAAATAAAACATTAAAGGCGAGGCGGGTACGCGCGCGAGGGGCGGAAGTGATACCCAAAGCCGCCCCGGGTCACGGGGCGGGGCGACCCAATAGGGCGACCCAAGTCCCAACCAGGTCTTTTAATATTTTACTTGTTCCGAAAATATCCTTGTCATTTAGCTAAAATATTCCAAAAATATCCAAAATACATATACAGGACCGGTCGTAGGTTCCAAGGGGCCTGGAGCAAAAGAAAAAAAGGAGCCCTTGAATTTACATTAAATAAATTAAAATAACAAAATTAATATTATAACTGTAATTTCGTTAATCTAACATATAAAATAAACATAAAAAAACATCTTACCAATATCAATGGAGGCAAAAATAATTTTTGCTAATAGATATTTTAATGGTGTGACTTCCTTTTTTATAATTTTTGGGGGATAAAGGTGGGGCAGGGTGACTCTGTTTTTAATTTGGAGGAATGACATATAAGAATAAATGAGGGCTTAAAGGTGGACGGCTCTTTAAATTATTTAATTCTTTTTTTGTTGTTTTTCTAAAAGAATTCTTTATTTTTTTTGTTTTGTAAAAAGTAAAAAGGAACCAGTTTTTTAGTTTTGCAAACAAAATTTCTTCTTTTCTTTCTTTTGGTTTGCAAAAAGAGAAAGGGAACAAAAAAGCAAAAGGCATAGAAAACGGAAGAAATGCTAAAATATTTTGGTCCAGTGGAGAATCGATCCCAAGACGTCATCTCCAAGTACTTAATTAAATTTGCAAATAATTAATTGGTCTTTCACAAAACCCATCAGAATTAAGAGTTGGGCAGTTGGGCTTGCTCCCTATTCACATATCCAGGTATAATCCAAAGAGCTCAACTCTATTCCCAATTGTGATAAATTTTTCCCAAACCTAATCAATTGAAGAGAGCACCAGTACCGTCAGACCTTCTCATCACAATATCATCGCCGTTGGCCTCCCTCTGTCCGTCTGTTTCCGTTCGCTCGAATTGACCACCCTCTGTCCGTCTGTTTTCGTCTATTCGCTCGAATTGGGTACGACTCTCGATCATTATGGTTGTAGAATTGGGGTTTTATGTTTATTTTGTTATAAAACATTCAATTTCATGAATCGAGAGATGGTACATGATTTCCTTAAAAGAATTTTGTTCTGTAAATCTATTTTAGTTTACTTTTGGTAATTTCAGTTCTTGATTATTGGTATTTAAATTTTGGCTATAAGTTTATTTTTCCTTTTAGGTTGTAACTATGAATACGTATAGAACTAATAAAATTGTTGTCTTCCATAAGTTGGCTTAGTTTACTGTAGTAATGCAAATTGTTTACTGATAAAAGGGCAGCATTGGATAATTCCACTATTCTAAAAATCCACGCCCACTCCCGATTATTCCCCGCTAGGCGCTGGGCCCCCTTGTCCGCCTACATTATTCTTCCGATTAGGTTCCGTCCAGTCCCCGTCAAATTTTGTACGTTTAGTAGTTGATCAGACTAATATTACATCAATATGTTTTTATTCACAGTTCAATCAAACCGAGTATTCTTCAAGTGACATCGATGAAGTGCGAGTTGAGTGGGCAGAGTGCATATCAAGTTATATAAAGTAGAAAAGATTGGGGTCTCTGGATTCTGCACTCTCTTGATTACATACATTGTAAGTAATTAATCTGTTTCCTTTAATTTCTTACATTTCTTGATTACATACATTGCAGTGATTCTTTTTTTTTCATGTATATGAAATAGTGTGCTTGTAATTTGGCTAAACTTGAGGGTGTGCTTGTATATGTCTATATGCAGTGGTGTGCTTGTATATGTGCTTGTATATGTGTTTATATTCAACATTCTCAGGAGCAAAAACCCACAAGAATAACAATAATAATCATTTGACACTTGTACTTTGATTTGCTCTGTGTGTGTGTGTGTGTGTGGTTGAGCTCAAAAAAGTGAAGCTAGAGTGTGTTTTGTGTGTGGGGTTGAGTTAAAAAAGTGAATTTAGTGTGTGTGTGTGGCTGAGTTCAAAAAAGTGAACTTTTTTTGGTGTGGATCTTTCATTTGTTTTGTTACACATTTATTTAAGTACAGAAAAGATTGAGACCTTTTTGGGCTGAATCCCATATGGAAAGCCTGACATAATTCTCTTTGGCAAATCTTTGAGAAGGTAAGAAAATCTCTTTTTATCTCTCTCTCTCGCTCTCTTAAACACACACACACACACACACACTATGTGGAGTGCATGTCTTAATGATCGAAAATTCGGGTCTAAGTAAGTGTATATTGGACATAAATTTATTTAATTTCTATAATCTTTTTTGCACAATATTTTTAAGTGTATATTTGACACAACCGCATATGTATGCATTTGTTTGATGGGATTTCTTTATTATGAAGCCCATTGATCATTTTTCTTGTTTTTTTTTTTGGATCTATTTTGAAATAATTGTATAAAAGTCTTCTTTGTTTTGATTTGAAATTTGAAGTTGCGTTGAGCAAAATGAAGAATTCAGATCTCGAACAGAGTTTTTACATAGAGAGTGAGGAAGAGGATGATGAGAAAGTATATGACAAAGTTGAAGATCAAGGTGGAAATGATTATGATTTTTCAAATTACTCGAGTGATAATGATAACGAAAATCGTCAAGCCAAAGCAAACCTAGTTCTCTCAACCCCTCTTGGCCTCAAAGTTACAGGTTTATTTCCTATATCCCTTTTTTTTTTTTTTTCTTGTGTGTGTGTGTGTGTGTGTGTGAGGGAGAGAGATTGAAGTTCTTGACTTAATCTTTGAATCTTGACGTTGGGTATTGAGCATTTTTGAATTCTCTGTTTTTTTTGTATGTTTCAATGCAAATTAGATAGTTATGATCCAATTGAGAAAGATTCTTGAATTTCGGGGCATAAAAGTTAATTTTTTGGACATTAAAGTTCTTGATTTAATCTTTGAATCTTTGATGTTGGGTTTTGAGCATTTATTGAATTATTTGTTTTTGTATGTATTTAGTGTACATTAGGTAGTTATGATCCAATTGAAGCAAAAATGTTGAATTTCAATTCAAATTCTTTAGTGGAAAAAAGGGTTCTGCTATATGATTATTTTTCAAGCAAGTTCAAGTAATTTGATGTGATTAAGACTTTCTACTATTGCAATATTAAGCCATCTTAGAAAGCATTTCATGTGATGGTTAATATTGATGAGAGCAATGATGAAATTTCTGCAATTCTAGGATAATATTTGTTTACGTATTCAACTTCAATTCTATTGGATGGTAAGAGATGATGATTGTTGTATGTTGGAACATAGTGTATTGTGTTGGATAATGGTTGTGTTATGTTGGATGACTGTGTGAATTAGATCATCATAGATGATGATGAAAAGATTATCAAATGCTAGGTGATATGCTATACATTCTCATTGCCTTTTTTGTTTTGGTTTTGCTCATCATTATGTCTTCTTGTCCCTATTTTATTCAGTTCTGAGTGAGAAAGAATAGTCAATTTAAATGGTGTTTTCGTGATTTCTTTTGCTTGCTTTCATGTTTATAACCGCTTATACATATATTGTGTAGTAGATTGTTGTCTTCTTTCATCTTCCCGACAATGATTTGGAATAATATTGCTGAGATGTAGTCCTTTTTTTTTTGCAGAATACATATTGGCACAACATGGCGAAGATGAATTAAGCTGGATTTTATTTTTCTGCTGGTCGTTAGTGAAAGATGGCAAAAATTTAATTAATGACTTCAATGTTTTTTGGTTTTGATGACTGAAATGGATCTGACGGAATGGTAGAACTCATCTTCATAATTTTTCTTTTGTTGTAAAGATTCGTATTCTGAGGATTTTGAAATGCGCAATGAATTTGAATTTTGATTTGTTTATTGTATTATATATTAATGGATTATATTTAGAGTTTTTAATTATTTTTGCAAAACATGTGTAGTATTATTTGAAAAGCAACAGGTATTAGTTGGTGTATTTGGTGGTACTAAATTGTTCTTTTAAAATAATAGACAACAGTTATCCACCGTTGTCGTTAAGGAAAAATAAAATGTTGTTGATATTTGTGTTGTAAAAAGGGAGACAAAAGACAAATGGTTTCCACCATTGTCTTATTAATCGAAATACAACTTGATTATGTACAATGGTTCTCCACCGTTGTCTAATTAGATGATGACAACGGTTATGTACAACGGTTTTACACTGTTGTCATTGACAATATTAGACAACGGTTAATAAGCTGTTGCAAAACCGTTGTTTTTACGAAGATTCGACAACGGGTTAATGCGATGGAAAACCGTTGTCCTTAATATAAAGACAACGGTGCAGAATCTGTTGTCTTTGAGCGACATCTTCCACAACATAGATATCCACAACACTTTTTTTCCCTAAACGACAACAGTGGATCACCGTTGTCTATTATCATTTTCCTTGTAGTGAGTCAGTTAAGTCAACCTGAGGAGCCATGTCACAAGTTGAAGTGACAGATGAGTCTTTCAATGATTGGGGCGGACTCAAGTCACCTGGGGAAAAGCGGTTTGCAAAGAGGAGTGGCGAAAAGAATCCGATTTGCCTAAGTCAAGAACATTACTTAAACAAGTAATACACCCATGTTGTCAGGTCTTAAAGTGCTCAGTCCCAGAAGCGTGCAAACGGAATAAACCAATGGGAAGCACTGTACCTCGTTTCACAACTTGAAAAGCTGAACATGCATTTAATACGAGGAAAGGTCTATCAAGATTGAAGACCAAGAAAAGACAAGCCAACGAACACAAGTGACTTTTGAATCAGCCCATCTCTTCAACGGACAGAGTTTTGAAAGTTCACTATAAAAGGCTGAGGAATTTCATTGAGAAAAGGTTACCTTGATTACCTGAACCACGAACGAACAAGCATTATTAAAAACTATAACCTGCAAAATATTCTCAAGACATTCAAGCAAAATCCTAAAGCCTAAATCTCGAAGGAAATTGATCCAACACAAAGCTGTGAAGGAAAGACAACTTCAATCTGTTGAAGAGGAAACTTTTGAAGAATCTAAAGGGGTCTACTTTCCAAGGAGGATTGTAGGAAGGTTCAAGGTCGAACCAAGCTCAAGTCATTGGAGGGCTTCGTGATCAAATCTAAGAAGCTTGAGAAAGTGAGCTGAAGTAGCAAAGCAACTGCCCTGTGAAGAAGTTCGAGTCGGACGAGAAGCCACGTTTGTGTGACCAAAGCATCTCAGATCGAGTCCAAGGAGCAAGTCAGCTGCGTGATCAAGACTTGTCTCTAGATCGATAACCACTTTGTGAATTGATCATTACTTAGTGGATTCCTCCAGGAGTTGGAGAAGAGATGATTAGAAGAATTACCCCATCTTCGAACCTCTATAAAATTTACTTGTGTCATTTACATTTAAGCATATTTACATTTCTGCATACTCATTTCATATCTGCTGATATTTTGCTATCCAACTGATAAATAACTAAGTGCTAAAATCTAGTGTTAAAACAAAGTTAAATCAAATTCAAGGGTGTTAAGTCTTCCGCTGAAAAACTCATCACAACCAAGTTAAAGTTTAGACTAAACAGCTGAGTTATTCTATCAACAGCTCTATCGAGTCTGTTGAGTGGCTAACTCTGCTGATTAACTAACTTAGCTGTCCCTCAAGGACATAGCTGTGTAATTAACTGTGTAATATTTTTAAAAGGACTAAAATCGAAAAGTTGGTAAGGTTTATTCAACCCCCCCTTCTAAACCTTACTTACACCCCTTGGGACCTACAAGTGGCATCAGAGCGGTTGGTTCATTGAGCCTTCCGCATGACAGTTCATCGAACTAGATCTCCAATCTTTCAAAGAAACTTTTAACACTTGCTCTTTCAAAAGTTATTTTAATTCAACAAAGTTATTATCATGAGAGCAAATTTGACACGCATTCCCATGTTCACTGTAAGTCCAAGCGGTTACGATAATCTAGAGGGGGGTGAATAGATTATCTCCATTTTCTCGATTATGCCCTCTTTTTCGAATCAAACAAGCCAATATAAGAATAAAGGTGCGGGAAGTATATAATACACGCAGATTTATAGAGGTTCAACCCACCTAGGGCCTAATCCTCTACCACCCTAGTATCTCCGGGATGGATTTCAAAAAGAAAAAAAGATTTTATTAATTACCAAAATTAATACAACACCACCTTACAACATCACCTTGAAGAGCACCACACTCTTCTTCAACACCACCTTGGAGATTACCACAATCTCCCTTGAACGGCACCTTGTGAAGATCACCACAATCTTCAACCTTGAAGAATACCAAATTCTTCAACACCTCAAAGAGCACCACACTCTTCAATAAGAAGATTACCACAATCTTCTCGCACCTACACCTAGATCACCCAAGTGTGTTCTTACCACAAGAACACTCACAAGGATATCTTGTGTTGAATGATGACCACAAAAATTCAAGATTACAACTTGATAATGAATAATACAAATTGAGTGCAAGTGTAATCAAGAAATAAAGCCTAGACCTCAAAATGTGAAAGTGATAAGCTAAGCAAATTACAACAAGAATAATAACAATGTAAGAAAAAGTGTTTGCTTGAGTGTATCTTGTTGTGTTGTATCTCAATTGTTGTAGCTGTTGCTCCAAAACATCCTCTATTTATAGGAGATGATTGATCACATATAGACTCATCTTGGGGATTGAAAATCTACAGAAAAATGCAATTAAAATCAAGAATATAGCTCTTAGAAATCAATCCCACAATTTAAGGAAAGTTGGTCTGCTACACAACTGTCACAATTTGCTGTCAAAATATTAGGGCGATCGGTCGCATAGAAATAGACGTTTGAAAATAAGAACACATTTTTACACAGGGCGACCGGTCGATGGGGGTCTGACCGGTCGACCCTGTGCCCAACCGGTCCCCCTTGTTAATTTTGAAGAATAGAGAAGAACTACAATGTTTAGGCACCGGTCGACGCCACCGGTCGACGCCCAGGTCGACCGGTCGTCCTCATGTTTTTTTCTTTAGTCTCGTTTTCTATTTTCAACGTACATCTCCAGGTACGGGTTGCCCTATAGGGCGACCGGTCGAGCATGAGACAGAAGTGTTGTTCAATTTTTGTCGAAAATAAACTTCAAGAAATATTCAAAAAAATTGGTAAAAACATTTTAAAACAATCAGGAGTATTTGGACAACATTTTAAAAACATTGTTTTGGTGTAAAAACTCTTTAAAACAAAATCATCAAAATCATGATAAAAACATTTATCAAACAATCTCCCCTTTTTTGATGATTACAAACCAAAACAATTTTTAAGAAATATTAAGAGGTCAAATTTGAAATAAAAAACGATTTTTCGGTAAAATATATCTAATCGTTTGAAGCGACCAAATTTCCACATAAAGTAGCCATAAGGAAGGGAGTAAAGATTTTCAAAAAAAAAATTACAAAAGTCCCCCCTATCAACATGCATAACAAGAGTAATAAAGAAGCAATCAACCAAAAGCTAAAAGCTCAGCTTTTACAAATTGAGCTTAAGTATCAAGAGCTTATAAGCTCCCCCTGTCAACAAAACATCATTAATCATGTAAATAAGTCCATAATACAAGAAATGGACTAAGTATACTTCACAACGTTTGGCTTTAAAGAGCCATAGCTTATAGCTTCTTACACGAGCTTATTTTAGCTTTTAAGAGCTAATGAGCTTATAACATGTTTCTCCCCCTTTGGAATCATCAAAAAGAATGTTAGCCCGATAGAAACATCATATATCCATATCAAAGTGCGCAATTTAATCGATTTATCGAGCTATTGATCATTAAGCGTAGAATTCCAAAAGCAAAGGGAAGAGTTGATCAAAAGACTTATAAAAACTTGTAAAAGCTCATTTGAGTTGCAAAACACGATCTCTATAATTATGGAATCCTTTTAAAAATGAGAGAATCATGAGGGTGATGAATTTTTCTTTAAAATATTTTATCGAACACTTGGCGAGCATCAAGTAAAAAAGAAGATGTGTAGCCCTTTGAAAAGATAGCCAAGCCAATATATCATCACCAATTTGCACAAAACATCATTCAACCAATATTGTCCAAAAATATCAAGATAGAAACATATTCTCAAGGGTTCAACCCAATTGAGATAAATCTAACCAATTAAGCAATATGATCAAGGCATTACAAATGCCATCAAGCAACAATTAAAAGAAGCACTTTTACCATCAAGTACTTCATACCTTTCATCCAAAATATCAAACAATGTTGTCATGCATAAAAGAGTATTTTTACCATCAAATACTCCTATCAAAACCATAGTCCATAATTACCACAAGCAATCATATGCTACTAGCACTCTTGCTAGTTTATCCCCTTAAAAACAAACAATCAAACTTCATTAGTTCAATAGAGTTATACAAAGAAGTTCATAAAATGCAATATATCAAAGACAAAGTAAAATATGCAAAGACAATATGAAAAACACGGGGTAGGGACATCAATCCTCATCCGAGGAGAAGCAAGCTGCAGGGAGAAGCTCCTTGAAGAATTTCTTAAATTTCCCCATTTTGCTCTTCAATTTTGCGTTTTCTTCCTTCACTTCCCGGAGCTCTTTTCTAAGAGATGCAACATCTCTAAATGTTTCTCTTTCCACTTTTTTCATTCTCTCTTTGAGACTCAAATCCTCAACATCCGGTTCATTTTCATCTTCTCAATCATCTCCTTCATTATAGTGCTCTTCTTCATTCCCCACATTCTCTTCTTCCCTATCTTATTGTTCCCCGACATCACCTCTTCCAACAATATTTTCAACCTCATTGTCATTAAAGAAGTCACCCCGAGGTTGTCACGGATTTTGAGCACGTCCCCTAGCGGCTTTAGTGGGAACCCGCGGTAATGTTCGTCGCATTCTTACCATTTGTAGTATGTTGTCATTATCAAAATAATTATGACGAATTTCAGTATTCATCTCATTTTCCGGATATCCCGATAGATATAGAAGTCGACAAATCAAGTTCTCCAATGTATAATGCTTCCTAGTCATCCTTCTTTATTCGGACAAACAATACACAAATATAGTCGCATAAGTGAGAAATAGTTCGAGATTACTCGGTAGTTTTATTTCTTTACCACAAACGCAATAAGAACAAATAATGGATACAATGCGGTAATTCGCGCGGCATTGCCGAGAAGGTTTCCTCCGGAAAAACTCCCAAAAATATTTTCACTTCATCTAGTGAAACACGTAAAATATTATCATTCCTATGAGTGCAGTCCACATTAACAACTCCATCATTAAGCACATTGAAATGATTACAAATGTCGGCATACGTCCATGAAAAATACCTACCATTTACGAAAGTGTGAAGTTCTAAAGGGCTTTCCCTCGTAGCGTCAAAAATCCACATATTTGCATAAAATAGTTTTATAAGCTCATCATCATAGTGCCAACACGGATTATCCCATAATGACACCCAACCTTGAATTTCAAAGTAAGCCCTAATATTCTGAAATTCATCATGAAATGTCAAAAATCGAACAATACGTGTGGCGACCTAACCCTTTTTAATTACATGAAACTTTTAAATTAATATTAATGAATAATGTTGCATCAAATATCTAGTTCATTTTAAATGTGCGATTTACTTGCTTTATGCTTTTGATTTATTTTGAGCATCCGGAAACCTATTGCGCCCCTAACTACGATAATGGATATGAATGGACATCATGATGGCATATTATTGATATTATTATAGTGTTTCAGACTTAAATTTTAGGATTGAGATTTTTGGACAGATTAAGTGAATTTTTGGAGATTTTCACTAAAGTGCTTATTTATATTTTTGGAATTAAAGACTAAATTTCTACCTCATATTTTAATATTATTAGTGACCATTTAATTTATGAAAAACGAGTTTTTAATTAACTCTCGGGATTTTTAAAAATATTAATAGCTTACTTAAGGATTTTCAAAATATTAATTTTTTGAATAATTTTAAAAGAGGGCAATGGATTTTTCTACCCCAAGCCCTCTCGTTTTTTTTTATAAAATCCCCCAACACCCTTACTTCACCTTCACACTCCATACTTAGAACAAAAATACTCCATTGTTGAAGAAAGCTTCAAAGGTAATATTTTCTTCATATTTTCTTTATTTCTTGTCTTTTCTTTAAATCTTTTTAGGATGATGATCCTATGCTATAATAAATCATAGAAATAAACTTTGATGATGAAAATATCTAGATTAAAACCTCATTTTGTGGAGCTTTAAAATTTAGCCCTTATGATTATTTTTATATAAATAATTTTTGTTTCACTTTTTAATTATAAATTGTGTTATATCTAACTAGTAGGAGCATGATTATATGTTTTAATGTTATTTTAAAAATGAAAAATATTCTTTTATGGACCAGGTTATGGACGTTTAAGAAGAAAAAAATTAAGTTGATGATTTAGTTAATTTAAGCATGTTTAAGTGTAGTTTAGTGATTTAAGGTGATACTTCTAGATTTTATTTTTGATATATAGCTTTATTTAATTTATGATGATTTAAGTATGATATTAATATTTTAAGATGATATTTAGAAGATGTTTAAGTAATTGTTGGAGAAAAAGTAAAAGTAGTAGATGAACTTAAATATTTAGTGATTTTTGATTTCTTTGATTTACCATTATTGAAGATAAAAGCTTAAGGATTTGAGGATGGATTTTTATGAACATAATAAGTTTTAAAAGTGATTTTTGAGGTTGAAAAGTGATTAAAATTTAGTGCTTAGAGTTAGAGAATCGGAAATATCGAATCGAGGGCAAAAAACGGCGAAATACACCCCGTCGGGGCCAATCGCCGGCCACCGGAGGTGGTGGCGGCACCACCGGCTGAGGGTGGACGGTTTTGGCAGTGGTGGAGGTGTAGGAGGGCTGCCATAGTGAGTAGGGTGAGTAGATAGGTTGGCAGGGTAGGTGGTTGATAGGTAGATATAGATATTTATGAAAAATCGACCGATTTGACGTAAAGGTGATGATGAGACATATGCTTTTTTTTCACGCAAACCAATGCTATTTTTTAAAAAGTCGATGTTAAGTGTTAGGTTAGTAGGTTCGGATTACGAGAAGATGAGATAACAAAGTGACGTAAAGTGATTTTTCGGGAAACGTGAAATTTCGGAAGGATTTTCTTTAAAATTTATGTGGCAAAGATATTTATGAGAATTTTCGAGACGAGGTGTTATTTTTGAATAAGTAGAGAGTTTAAAGTCGATTTATCATTTTATAGATTAAGGATTCGATTAATCAGAAATTTTATCTAAAACGGGTAGCTAGTCGATTAATTGTTTTTAGGTGATTAAATACGGATTAATTGAATTGAAATTGTCATACTTTGACTTTGATTTTTATGTTGACTTTGAGCATTGACTTTGACTTTGAATTTTTGACTTTGACCATTGACATTGGTCAACTTTCGTTTTTTTTTTTTAAGTTTTTAAAATGGAACCGAAAACCCTATTTTTTTTAGGATACTTGAATTTATGGAATGTATTAGATTCACTTAGCAAAAGAGACTAAATTACTCAATAAGTATATAATTTGTCCTATGTCATTAAGTTGAAGAATTTAATTGTGTTAGGTGGGGCGCAATCGGATACGGTCTCATACAATCAATTTCATCACTAGAATTCTATTAAACTTCAAAGGTGGGTAAACTTCTGATTTTGTCAGCATGTTGTATTGTTATACTATATTTATCAACTCTTTATAACTGCTAAAATGTGCCTACGAGCTATTTATAAGCTGCCAACAGATGGGGGATGACCCTTCGGTGTCAGAATAGGCCGAGAGCCATATGTAAGCTGGCAACGGGTGGGGGATGACCCCTCGGTGTCGAGAAAAGGTCGAGAGCCATATGTATCTTTCGCCAACGGGTGGGGATACCCCTCTGTGTCAGAAAATGATTTTTATTGCATTATGATTATTTGACATATATAGTGTAACTGCTTACGTTTCCCACTGAGTTTCACAACTCACGCCTTCAAATGTTTTTACATTTTAGATAATGATGATGAACCGGGAGTTGAGGCGTAGGGGTCTGGCATCGTGGGCGTTGTTCTATATTTCCCAAATATTTACAATTACCTGTGTTTCGAGTAAACAAATTATGGTGATGTAATATGAATTTATTAATGTGTAACTCTTATCAAACCATTATCACCTTTGTCACTCTTAAGTTTATTTAAGAAATTTTTAAGCCCACATTTTAGTATTTAAATTATTATTATTTTTAATGCTTCCGCAAACTATTATAAAGACTCAAGTGTACCATAGTGATGTTCCTAATCAAAATGGGTTCGGGGCGTTACAAGTGGTATCAGAGCGGGTCTATGTTTCTGTAAACTAGAAATGATTTTTCTTTAAAAATTTCTTTTCATAAGAACTTAATTACTGAAAAATGGGAATGACGACCACGCTAGCAGAACCTACACTCGCTCCAAAGTATGTTTTAATAAAATGCTTTGATTATTGCATATTACTTTAAGGAAATTTTATGAAATGAACTTGTTCCTCATACAAGAATGATTATGATTTATGAAGAACTTTAGAGGAACTTTATGAGAACTAGTACGACAAATCTTGAAAAACTAGTGATGCTTTTAACATCTTGAATAAAAGAACTTTGAACTTAGATCATTTGATGCTTCATGAACTTATACTTTTGAACTTATTCCTCGAAACAAGATTGACAATTAGTTGGCTTTTAGATAAATTGGCAAAATATTTATAGCTTTGGATGAAAAATAAAATTGGGTTTAGTTGTTAGAATTTTGCATTAGGAATATACTCCCCAGTGAGTTTACACTAGTTAACTATGATACTTTGATATTGCAGTTACTTATTGGAAATGACACCACCAAGAAGACATTGTGGTAGGCCTAGGGCAGAAAGGGAGCCGTCAATCGACTCAACTGCGAGTGAGCATGTAGCAGAACCCGAACCAGCAACTCCTGCAGTTGGAGCAACCGGGGAAGAAATTGCAAGGGACTTTCTTACTACTCTACAGGGTATCGTTCAACAAATAACTCCCCAGAATGCACCAATTGCACCACGAGGGGTGCCACGCACCAACTAAATCGTTGAACAATTTAGACGATTCACACCACCTAGACTCCACGGAAATAAGGGTCCCACAGTAACTGAAGAGTGGATCATGAAATTAGAAAGAATTTTCGATCACCTAGAGTGTTCGGAAACACAGAATGTGTCTTGTGGAAAGTTTCAATTAGCTGAAAGTGCAGTCCACTGGTGGACGTCGCATGAAAGGACACTGACAGATGGGCAGAAAAGGGAGTTGACGTGGGATGAGTTTAAAAGGATGATTCTTGATCGCTATTTTCCGGAATCGGCTAGGGATCAAAAAGAAACTGAATTTGTTAACTTAAAACAAAGAAGGTTATCGGTGATGGAATATGAAAGACAATTCAATCAATTGTCTAGATTTGCACCCCATATGGTGAACACAGATGGGAGGAAGGCGAGGAGATTTGAAAGAGGGTTAAGGCCAGAAATTGGGAGTATCGTATCAGGTTTAAGGTTGCCCACCTATAAGGAAGTGATTGAGAGGTCTCAAATCATATCCTATAGTTTGAATCTTGATCAAACCCCTGCACCACATGATCACACGGGAAAGTGGAAATGGGTTCCTCCTCAAAAAGGGAATTTCGTTCCTCCAATCAGAAGGTTCAAACCAACTGGGAGCCAAGTTCCAAACCGTGGAAATGTACCCTAATGCTCTACTTGCCAGAAGTACCACTTTGGCGAGTGCTTAGCTGGGAAAGGGCTATGTTTTAAGTGCCACCAACCGGGGCACATAATTGAAAACTGCCCAAATGCGGGAAATCAGGCCCCATCAGGAATAAGAATAGGAGGCCCTCAACATGGCCCGGGACGTCCCCAAGACAATAAGGGGAAAGCTCGTGTTTTCGCTCTGACTAATGAAGAAGCGCCAGAGGAAAATGAAACCATGACAGGTATGTTACCCATATTTTACATACCTGCACTTGTATTATTCGATACTGGAGCTTCACATTCATTCATGTCTGAGAACTTTAGGAGAAAACTTGGACTAAACTGTTGTGATAATAATGAAGCACTAGAAGTAAGTATTCCCTCAGGAGAAACTATTAAGACTAAAAAAACTGCGAGAGAAGTGGAACTTACTATTAGTGGTCAAGAAATGAAAGCTGATCTGTACGTGCTAGAAATGAGAGACTTCGATGTTATATTGGGAATAGATTGGTTAAGTAAGAATCGAGCCACCATTAAATGTTATGATAGAGAAATTGAATTTGAAGGATCAAACGGGAATCAATTTGTCTTTCATGGAGCAAAGACCAACACTAGAGTAAAGATAGTGTCAGCAATAAAAGCTATCAGAATGCTTCGAAAGAGAGATTGCCAAGGATTTTTGGTGAACATAAAGGGGAAAGAGATGAAGGAAAGGAAGGCAATGGATGAAGCAGTGGTTATGGAACTTTTAGACGTATTCCCCGATGATTTATCGGGGATTCCCCCAGATTGTCAAGTTGAATTCACAATAGATTTAGTGCCAGGAGTGGCACCAGTGTATAAGGCACCATACAGAATGGCGCCCAAGGAATTACAAGAACTAAAGATCCAAATTCAAGACTTGTTGGATAAAAAATTTATCCGACCTAGTGTTTCACCTTGGGGAGCGCCAATACTATTTGTGAAGAAGAAAGATGGATCTTTTAGAATGTGCATAGATTATCGAGACTTGAACCGGCTGACTATCAAGAATAAATATCCTTTGCCTAGGATAGAAGATCTGTTCGATCAATTGAAAGGAGCCAGTGTGTTCTCCAAAATTGACTTGAGATCAGGATACCACCAACTGAAGACCAATGATTGTGATATCCCTAAAAGCGTTCATAACAAGATACGGTCACTTTGAGTTTACCGTTATGCCTTTTGGATTATCGAATGCGCCAGCAGTATTTATGGATTTGATGAATAGGGTGTTTCATCCTTATCTGGATAAGTTTGTTATTGTCTTCATAGACGATATTTTGATATACTCGCAAGATAAGGAACAACATGAAGAACATCTCCGCATTGTGTTAGAAACGTTGCGGCAGGAGAAACTTTATGCCAAATTCAGCAAGTGTGAATTTTGGCTAGACAGGGTTGTGTTTTTAGGACACATTGTCACTGCCAATGGAATTGAAGTAGACACATCCAAAGTGGAGGCAATATTGAATTGGAAAGCACCGACTAACGTAGGAGAAGTGCGAAGTTTCTTAGGGTTAGCTGGATATTATAGAAGATTTATCCAGGATTTCTCTAAAATCGCCAAGCCACTTACACACTTGACCAAGAAGAGTGAGAAATTTCAGTGGACCGACCAGTGTGAAAATAACTTTCAAGAGCTTAAGCAAAGATTAGTAACAACTACTATTTTGACAATTCTAGATGAAACCGAAGGATTTGTAATTTATACAAATGCGTCAAAACTAGGATTAGGATGTGTGCTATTGCAAAATGGCAAGGTCATTGCATATGTTTCAAGACAGTTAAAAACGCATGAACAGAACTACCCCACTCATGACTTGGAACTAGCGACAGTAGTTCACGCCTTAAAGATTTGGCGTCATCATATTTATGGTGGGAAGTGTGATATCTTCACGGATCACAAGAGCTTGAAGTACTTCTTCACTCAGAAGGAGTTGAATATGCGTCAGAGGAGGTGGTTAAAATTGGTGAAGGTTTATGATTGTACCATTCAATATCACCCTGGAAAGGCAAATGTTGTGGCAGATGCACTCAGTAGAAAGAACAGCGGGCAGATTACAGCTTTGCTCACACAACAAGAATCAATATTAAGAGACTTTTCCAATCTAAGGTTGGAAATTTTGAGACCACCTAATCAGGCAGATGCCGTGATTTCATCCTTGACAGTACAACCTACCTTGATGCAACGAATAAAGGATGCTCAGAAAACAGATATTTTTCTCAACAAGATGAAGCAACGGGTACTCGCAGGAAACATTCAGGGATTTGCAATTGCGGCAGATGAAACGCTAGTCTATGATGGAAGATTATGCGTGCCAAAGGATGAGGATTTGAGAAAGGAAATTCTTGATGAAGCTCACAATACACTTTATACTGCTCATCCAGGAGGAACGAAGATGTATAGAGACTTCAGAGAAATTTTCTGGAGGAGGAATATGAAGCGGACAATAGGAAAATTTATGGAGAGATGTCTCATTTGCCAGCAAGTGAAGGCTGAACATCAGAGACCATCCGGATTATCGAACCCCCTAGATATTCCCGAATGGAAATGGGAACACATTACTATAGATTTCGTGACAGGACTACCAAGATCCGTAAAGAAAAATGAGGCAATTTGGGTTATTGTGGACAGACTCACAAAGAGCGCACATTTTATACCGGTAAGGATGACTTTCACTATGAATCGTTTTGCTCAACTTTACATTGAGAAGATTGTTAGCCTTCATGGAGTGCCAGTATCTATTGTATCATATCATGATCTTCGTTTCACATAAAAATTTTGGAAAAGTCTGCATGCAGCTATGAAGACGAAGCTTAAGTTCAGCACCGCATATCATCCGCAAATGGATGGTCAGTCAGAAAGAACAATTCAGACATTGGAAGACATGCTTAGAACAATTGTGTTGGATCTTGATGGAAGTTGGGAGACATATCTACCACTTGTGGAATTCGCTTACAATAACAGTTACCAGGCTACTATCAAGATGTCACCATATGAAGCATTGTATGGAAGAAAGTGCAGATCACCAGCTAATTGGGATGAAGTTGGTGAACGTGGGATTTTTGGACCAGAGATTATTGAGAGAACAGTTGGAGTGATTGCTAAGATTCGAGACAAAATTAAGGCAACACAAGACCCGAAAAGTTACTGCTGATAGAAGAAGAAAGGACCTACAATTTGAAGTAAATGATAGGGTGTTTCTTAAGGTTGCACCGTTGAAGGGAGTTGTCCGTTTGGGAAGAAAGGGAAGTTGAGACCACGGTACATTGGACCATTTGAAATTTTGGATATGATATGAGATGTCACTTACCGTTTGGCACTACCTCTAGAACTTGCAGCAGTACATAACGTGTTTCACATATCTATGCTTAGGAAGTACAATGCCGACCCAAGTCACATCATTAACCATGAGGAACTTGATGTCAGTAATAACCTTGCTTATGAGGAGAGCCCTATCGCTATTTTGGGAAAGAAAGTACATAAGTTGAGAAATCGAGAAGTACCCCTAGTATTAGTACAGTGGAGCCGACATAGTAGGGAAGAGGCTACTTGGGAGAGAGAGGAAGAGATAATAGCTAAGTATCCAAACATTCATAACTAAGTAAGTCAAATTTCGAGGACATAATTTTTTTTAAGTAGGAGAGGTTGTGACGACCAACCCTTTTTAATTACATGAAACTTTTAAATTAATATTAACGAATAATATTGCATCAAATATCTAGTATACATTTTAAATGTGCGATTTACTTGGTTTATGCTTTTGATTTATTTTGAGCATCCGGAAACCGATTGCGCCCCTAACTACGATAATGGATATGAATGGACATCATGATGACATATTATTGATATTATTATAGTGTTTCAGACTTAAATTTTAGGATCGAGATTTTTAGACCGATTAAGTGAATTTTTGGAGATTTTCACTAAAGTACTTATTGATATTTTTGGAATTAAAGACTAAATTTTTACCTCATATTTTATTATTATTAGTGACCATTTAATTTATGAAAAACTAGTTTTTAATTAACTCTCGGAATTTTTAAAAATATTAATAGCTTACTTAAGGATTTTCAAAATATTAATTTTTTTTGAATAATTTTAAAAGAGAGCAAAATGGATTTTTTTACTCCAAGCCCTCTTGTTTATAAAATCCCCCAACACCCTTACTTCACCTTCACACTCCATACTTAGAACAAATATACTCCATTGTTGAAGAAAGCTTCAAAGGTAATATTTTCTTCATATTTTCTTTATTTCTTGTCTTTTCTTTAAATCTTTTTAGGAGGATG
Source organism: Rehmannia glutinosa (assembly GCA_016081115.2). Classification (NCBI taxonomy): domain Eukaryota; kingdom Viridiplantae; phylum Streptophyta; class Magnoliopsida; order Lamiales; family Orobanchaceae; genus Rehmannia; species Rehmannia glutinosa. The sequence continues at coordinate 66,212,827 of CM071932.1, forward strand.
ATCCTATGCTATAATAAATTATAGAAATTAACTTTGATGGTGAAAATATCTAGATTAAAACCTCATTTTGTGGAGCTTTAAAATTCAGCCCTTGTGATTATTTTTATATAAATAATTTTTGTTTCACTTTTTAATTATAAATTGTGTTATATCTAACTAGTAGGAGCATGATTATATGTTTTAATGTTATTTTAAAAATGAAAAATATTCCTTTATGGACCAGGTTATGGACGTTCAAGAACAAAAAAATTAAGTTGATGATTTAGTTAATTTAAGCATGTTTAAGTGTAGTTTAGTGATTTAAGGTGATAATTCTAGATTTTGTTTTTGATTTAGAGCTTTATTTAATTTATGATAATTTAAGTATGATATTAATGTTTTAAGATGATATTTAGAAGATGTTTAAGTAATTGTTGGAGAAAAATTAAAAGTAGTAGATGAACTTAAATATTTAGTGATTTTTTATTTCTTTGATTTACCATTTTTGAAGATAAAAGCTTAAGGATTTGAGGATGGATTTTTATGAACATAATCAGTTTTAAAATTGATTTTTGAGGTTAAAAAGTGATTAAAATTTAGTGCTTAGAGTTAGAGAATCGAAAATATCGAATCAAGGGCGAAAAACGGCGAAATACACCCCGTCGGGGCCAATCGCCGGCCACCGGAGGTGGTGGCGGCACCACCGGCTGAGGGTGAACGGTTTTGACAGTGGTGGAGGTGTAGGAGGGCTGCCATAGTGAGTAGGGTGAGTAGATAGGTTGGTTGGGTAGGTGGTTGTAGGTAGATATAGATATTTAAGAAAAATCGACCGATTTGACGTAAAGGTGATGATGATTCATATGCTTTCTCTTTCACCCAAAACAATGCTACTTTTAGAAAAGTCGATGTTAAGTGTTAGGTTAGTAGGTTTGGGTTACGATGCGATGAGATAACAAAGTGATGTAAAGTGATTTTTCGGGAAACGTGAAATTTCGGAAGGATTTTCTTTAAAATTTATGTGGCAAAGATATTTATGAGAATTTTTGAGACGAGGTGTTATTTTTGAATAAGTAGAGAGTTTAAAGTCGATTTATGATTTTATAGATTAAGAATTCGATTAATCGGAAATTTTATCTAAAATGGGTAGTTAGTCGATTAATTATTTTTAGGTGATTAAATACGGATTAACTGAATTGAACTTGTCATACTTTGATTTTGATTTTTATGTTGACTTTGACCATTGACTTTGACTTTGAATTTTTGACTTTGACCATTGACTTTGGTCAACTTTCATTTTTTTTTAAGTTTTTAAAATGTAACCGAAAACTCTATTTTGTTTTAGGATACTTGACTTTATGGAACGTATTAGATACACTTAGCATAAGAGACTAAATTACTCAATATGTATATAATTTGTCATATGTCATTAAGTTGAAGAATTTAATTGTGTTAGGTGTTGTGCAATCGGATACGGTCTCATAAAATCAATTTCATCACTAGAATTCTATTAAACTTCAAAGGTGGGTAAACTTCTGATTTCGTAAGCATGTCGTACTGTTATACTATATTTGTCAACTCTTTATAACTGCTAAAATGTGCCTACGGGCTATTTATATGCTGCCAACGGATGGGGTATGACCCTTCGGTGTCAGAAAAGGCCGAGAGCCATATGTAAGCTGCCAACGGGTGGGGGATGACCCTTCAGTGTCAGAAAAGGCCGAGAGCCATATGTATGCTACCAACGGGTGGGGATACCCCTCGATGTCAGAAAATGATTTTTATTGCATTATGATTATTTGACCTATATAGTGTAACTGCTTACGTTTCCCACTGAGTTTCACAACTCACGCCTTAAAATGTTTTTACATTTCAGATAATGATGATGAACCGGGAGCTGAGGCATAGGGGTCTGGCATCGTGGGCGTTGTTCTATATTTCCCAAATATTTACAATTACCTGTGTTTCGAGTAAACAAATTATGGTGATGTAATATGAATTTATTAATGTGTAACTCTTATCAAACCATTATCACCTTTGTTACTCTTAAGTTTATTTAAGAAATTTTTAAGCCCACATTTTAGTATTTAAATTATTATCATTTTTAATGTTTCCGCAAACTATTATAAAGACTCAAGTGTACCACAGTGATGTTCCTAATCGAAATGGGTTCGGGGCGTTACAATACGAGTACAAGCAATTTTCTTGTCATTCAATCCAATATTATCATAATGCTCCTCCGCAAGTTTATTCAAAAATCGAAATCTATTTGCTCTAGAGGGAGGCTCGGAAAGAAGTGACAACTTACTAGAGTCCCAATGAATATTCGATTTTGATATCCCAGCTCTCCATCAACAATCTCCCATTCCGTAAGCCAGTTTCGATTATCTCTTTGCGGAACATCATCTTGTTGGGGGTTAGAAGAAGATTATCCCCTTTGCTTCCTTCTTCTCTTTTGAGGATTTTGTCCCGTGAATTAACGGGGTGCCATGAAAACAAGATGAAAAGGGTGATATAAACTCAAAGATTGAAACAATTTGAGAAAAAATGAGAGATTTTGTGAAAATTTTGGAGAGGAATGGGCTAGGGTTCGAAGCTTAAAGGAAAGAAATGAAGTTAAAAGATCCCCTGTTTTTAAAATTAAAAAAAACACATTGTCCGTCTGTCTCACCCAGTCGATTGGTCGACAGGGGTGTCGACCGGTATGGTCGACCGGTCGACCACCTCTGGGTACCAGTTGTTTCTGAAAAAAACTTTGTCCAAAAATGCAAATCGAACCCCAAACGTTTTAAAACCGTGCAAACATGCAAACATAAAATATATCCAATATTTACGAGCCAATAAAATTAAAGACCCCCGAATAAAACATGATTTCGAAAAGTGCCCCTTTTAAAAAAATAGGCAAAATCCATTTAATGGCACTTAAGAGAAATGCAATGAAATGATTTGAAAGATAAGAGCATGGTTATGACATGAAGAACATCGAGTTCTAAAAATAATACGAGTGAACGTACCTCTATAGTTTAAGGTCCTCTTGACATATTATGACAAATAGCCATTGGTGAAGATATATATATCCTACACAATTCTTAAACAAATTTTGCATAAAATAATGATACAAGTGTAGGCTAAGCAATAAGTGATATCTTAAGTATGCTTATGCTATATAAATACATAAGAGATAATAAACCACATAAGTCTAAGTAAATGCATAAGAGTTTTATAAACATCATGCAAGGCCTTCTTTTTCAAAGAATTTTAAAAACACAAATATATATTGAAGACCTTAATTTTAAAAATATTTGAAAACTCATTTTGAAAATTTAGGCACAAATAAAAACATGCATAATAACAAAATAAAATGCATATTTAAATAGGGAGATACGGTTTACCAATTACGCCATTTCCATGGGTTGTGTTTTTCCCAATGTTGATGATTTCTTCCCCTTTGAAAATTATCTTGTTGATGATAGCTTCTCCAATTGTTCCATTTCCAAGGATTGTGTCCTTCCCATTGTTGATAGTGTCTTTCTCTTGGAGATTCATTGTGGTGATGTCTTCTCCTTTGATCAAATGAGACGGTCATTTGATGTCTTCTTGGCGGTATGAATTTTCCTTGATTATTATTCCGCCGGGCACCTAATGCGATATTGTTTTGTGGTACCCTCAAGTGTTTGGGTCCTTTAGGATTAGCTTTGAGACTTTTAGGTCTCCAATAATGATTAGAGCTATTTCTAGCCCGATAAGTATTAACCGTGTGACCCTTTTTACCACAATAGAATCAAGTAATAATTTTTGGAGCATAATGACCAACATGCATAGGGACTTGATTTCTTTTCAAATGATTAACAACACTAGGCTTATGATCAAGTCCTTGTTTCGATGTATCACAACTATGAACATCAACAATATTGGACATTTTATTGGTACTCAAGTTGAATTTTAATAAATCATTTTTCATGCAATTAATATCCTCAATAAGAGTGTTATTATCTTTTTCAAGGTTTATAACCTTATCAAGAGTGGTGGTGTGAGCACATGATAGAGATTCATAGGAAGTAAATAAACTATCCTTATCATTTTTCAAAACATTGAATTCCTTTTTCAAATTTTTGTATTTAACAAGTAAGCTTTGGAATTCATTTTGAAGCTCATCAAAATCATTTTGCAAATCACTATAATCATTATGTAATTCATTATCATAGGAAGTAGAAGGTTTAGAACTTACCTCGTTTTCTTCGAAGCCCATAAGACATCGTTCATTTTCATCATAGGAATTTGTAAGATGCTCATCCCATGTTGTATCCAATTGAGAAGTAGATGATTTTGAATGACTCCTTTCATTTGCATATACTTCTTCTAATTTTCTCCATACTTCATGAGCCGATTTAATTCCTACAATATGATCATATTCCAAAATGGTAAGTGAACAATAAATAATATTAAGAGCTTTACTATTTAAGGAGATGATTTTCTTCTCTTCATCATTGAGCTCCTTGAGGACTTTGGAGGTGTGAGGTGTGTCTTTTATCGGAATGGATTCTCCATTCATGACCGTGTTCCAAATATCGAACCCGCAACCTCATTCGTAGCCAATGATCGTTCCTCTTTACTCGCAATGTGGAACGAGCTTGCCAAAGAGTTTGGCTCTGATACCACTTGTAAGTCCAAGCGGCTACGATAATCTAGAGAGGGGGTGAATAGATTATCTCCATTTTCTCGATTATGCCCTCTTTTTCGAATCAAACAAGCCAATATAAGAATAAAGGTGCGGGAAGTAAATAACACGTGTCGATTTATAGAGGTTCAACCCACCTAGGGCGTAATCCTCTACCTCCACAGTATCTCCGGGATGGATTTCAAAAATATTTTATTAATTACCAAAATTAATACAACAACACCTTACAACATCACCTTGAAGAGCACCACACTCTTCTTCAACACCACCTTGGAGATTACAACAATCTCCCTTGAACGACACCTTATGAAGATCACCACAATCTTCAACATTGAAGAATACCAAATTCTTCAACACCTCAAAGAGCACCACACTCTTCAATAAGAAGATTACCACAATCTTCTCGCACCTAACACCTAGATCACCCAAGTGTGTTCTTACCACAAGAACACTCACAAGGATATCTTGTGTTGAATGATGACCACAAAAATTCAAGATTACGACTCGATAATGAATAATACAAATTGAGTGCAAGTGTAATCAAGAAATAAAGCCTAGACCTCAAAATGTGAAAGTGATATGCTAGGCAAATTACAACAAGAATAATAACAATGTAAGAACAAGTGTTTGCTTGAGTGTATCTTGTTGTGTTGTATCTCAATTGTTGTAGTTGTTGCTTCAAAACATCCTCCATTTATAGGAGATGATTGATCATGTATAGGCTCCTCTTGGGGATTGAAAATCTACAGAAAAATGCAATTAAAATTAAGAATATAGCTGTTAGAAATCAATCCCACAATTTAAGGAAAGTTGGTCTGCTGCACAACGGTCAGAATTTGCTGTCAAAACATTAGGGCGATCGGTCACGTAGAAATAGACGTTTGAAAATAAGAACTCATTTTTACACAGGGCGACCAGTCGACGGGGGGTCCGACCGGTCGACCTTGTGCCCAACCGGTCCCCCTTGTTAATTTTGAAGAATAGAGACGAACCACAATGTTCAGGCACCGGTCGACCCTGGGGCGACCGGTCGATGCCAGTGGCCGACGCCTGGCCAAATTGGTCGACCTCTTAATTTGTTTTTTTTCTTGATCTCGTTTTCTATTTTCAACGTACATCTCCAGTGTACATGGTTGCCCTATAATGCGGCCGGTCAAGCATGAGATGAAGTGTTGTCCAATTTTTTGTTGAAAATAAACTTCAAGAAATACTCCGAAAAATTGGTAAAATTATTTTAAAACAATAGAGAGTATTTGGACAATATTTTAAAAATATTTGTTTTGTTGTAAAATCTTTTTAAAACAAAATCATCAAAATCATGATAAAAACATTTACCAAAACAGTTCACTATTGAGGAATTTGATGATCAAGGATGGAAAATTCGTATGTGCTCATCTATCTCGCAAGTTTTACATGATGAAATGTGGATAGTGATAGAGGATGGGCCACCGCAAAAATAAGGAAAGCGAAAGTGAACACAACGCCCTCATGATTTGCTCAAACAAAATAATGAAGGTGCGGGTAAAAGCGTCGATTTAAAAAAGGTTTGCCTGGGATAAATAATCAGGATGGATTTGAAAAGGAAAAAGAAAAAGTCAAAGTTGAAGCAAGACCAGCCACCTTTGGATTGAGAAACCAAGGATGTCCATGGACAAACGAGGACATAAAAAGATAGAACTTGGACAATGTAGCCAAGGACATATCTGCATTGTTTTGGTGCGAAAACAAACAAAACCCTGGACAAAGCAATGTTCAACAAAGTTAAATCTTGCCAAACCGCAAAACAAAACCGGGATAAATTAACTTTAATTTGTGAAGGATCTCGAGCTAATTAAAGAAAACAAACAATTTGTCTGTTGGCAGGCATGCGGAAATTTGAAAATTTGAAAATGCTTGCATTGGTGAAACCTTGGATCACCGGATGCTAGATTCAAAATTAATTTGAAATCACAAATGAGCTATCAAGACTTGGGAAAGAATATACAACGTCTCAAGAAACCAAAAAAGGAAATGTGCATGAAAATTGAAAACCCAGAAGCCTCCCGGTGAATGGAAAATGAAGGTCATGGGCCCTAAAGAGACATTCAATGAACCTCACAACAACATCCAATCATGAACTATTCTCGGACCTCAAAGCCTATCGGTTTGAGGGAGTAAATATTTTCAAAAAATAGAAAAAGATCAAGAGGAGACAGTTGTACCCAAAACTTATAAGCTTGCACTTATAGTCAAGGATGGGAAAAGAGCTGAGGTCAAGGAAGTCATTGATCAGGAGGAGATTGTCCTCGATGGTTAAAAGATTCAACAAGTTCTTCAACAAGAACTATAAAATAAACAAGGGTGAATCTTCCAGAGACATTTAGCTCCCTCCAAGTCAAGGGAAGAGAGGCCTCCCAAAAGAATCGAGCATCAAAGAGTTGAGTATCGAGAAAGCCGATAACCCAAGAACGTGATCAAAGAGTAAGAGAACTTTTAATGTTTCAGCTTATACCAATTTAAAAACATTGGAATTACAATAAAATCCATCAAAACATGAACCAGGACATTTTTTTGTTAACCCTTTTGAAAAACCCCTATCCAATAGTCAACAAATACAAAGAAATGAAGCTAGAAAGATAGAAAATTCTTGAGAGAAAGAAGACAAGGAAAAGAAAGAAAGTCATGTTGGTATCCAAATTCGGTTGAGACTAGCTTTACGGTATTGAATGGGATTGCTCGGTTGAATCTTAACAAAAACAGACAAACTAAGTCTAAAGAAGCATTAGACTCGAGAGATTAGTGATAGTGACTACTCAAGTGATTAGTCATTTTTGAAGAAGAAGCAATGATCAAATCAATTTCTAATGGCTAAAGAATAAGATCAACTAGACCAAGAAGATGAGGTACACTCCAACTCATCTCACTCAGAAATTCTAGTGATAGTGATTGTGATACACACACTTCATCACCCACTGATCTTTATGATTCATTCGGCAAAATGATGAAAGACTTTGAGCACATTAAATCCTCACACACACTATTAAATGAGGAAAATAGTCCGCTCAAAAGCCAAAACTCACAGTTGACTAAGGAGCTGAGTACTCTTAGTCACATAGTGGAATGATGAGAACAAAGATTAACTTCTTCTTAAGAAAGGATTGGAGATGGGATTTTGAAAATGCCAAACTAATAGCGTGAAAAATGAGAGATAGTTAACATCATTCTTGAAAAGAGAGAAAATGATCTAAAAATGTGATTGCCTCATTTACAAAGGCATCTAAATCATTGGATGACCTTATCATAAGTCAAAAAGAATGTGGAGATAGGACATGCATAGGATTCAATTCCTTTGTGCACAGTCAAACTCCCAAAGTGATTTTGGAAAAAGGATCTTCAAGTAATGAAGCGTTGCAAAAATCCAAAACCCCAAATGTTGCACCCACATTCATTCCAAAGCACAATCATAAACAAACATCAAAATCATCTTTGCAAATGGCAAGTAAATCATAACACAAATGTTCTTCCAAGTCGATATAAAGGTAAAGGAAAACAGCAGGATTGAGTATCTTTGAGAGGACAGCTCAAATTTGAGAAGAAATCCGCAGAATTTTCAAAAATAAGAGTTCCTTGAAGTCTTTAAAGCAAACTCCAAATAGGAAGTACTCTGTGAAGAATAAACAGAGCTACGAAAACCCTAGAAGTTTTATCAAAGAAACGCATATGATGGGAATGGTAGAAATTATCCAAGCCAAACTGATTGGAATAATGTGAAATATCAGCAAAGACCTATGGAATACAAGCCTAAATTGCAAAGACCTAGAACTCAGCAAAGGTCATTCCAAAGGCAAAAGAGCTATTATCATTTTCCCCACATTTGCACCAAGGCACTACACTCAAAAAACATCACAACTACCCAAAGAAGGCAATTGCTAAAACACACACAAAGGTATACTTTTGGTGGACAAAAGAGACAGGATGTATGAACCTAAAACCCCAAGCAATTTGCCAAAGTGAGTTATGATTATGGCACGAGATAGATGGCAACCTCTTAGAGTCAAGTCATTTGGCTATAAGTTGGTTGGATCATCTTATAGCACTAACCCCTCGGGACCGGACCAACATGGGTACCTAAAAACTAATTTCTTTTTTGTAGGTTCAAGGAATAGATATCTTGTGTTTGAGTGCCAAGGAACCTGGTACATGGATAGATAAGTGAGGCAACATTCCAGGACATATGTTTGGAAATAAGAAAAATGTCAAGATTCAAGGAGATTAGAGGTGCAAAAGTTATATTTGGAGGAAATGAAGCTCAGGCGTTGGGGAAATAAGAGGCCTTTGGATCCATCAAGAAAAATGGATTAGAAATCACGGATGTTGCATATGTTGAAGGCCTCAACTTCAACACTTTGTTAAGCATCAACCAACTCGTGACAAGGGCTATAATGTTGGATTCAATATGGGAGTATGCCAAATTAAAGATCTTGAATCAAATGAAATAGTGCTACAATGATCAAATCCAAAGAAGAAGATGTATGTGGTAGATCGGTCTGATTTGCCACACCAAGTAAAAGCATGTGCCTTGTCTATTAGCAAAAAACTTCAAATGGCTGGAAAAAGAATAAGATCAACTAGAGAATCAAGTTGGGTGTGGCACAAGAAAGATGAGTCATCGAACTTCAAAACAATCGGCAAAGCTTGCAAGGAGTCGTCTTGTGGAAGGATTGCGAGTCGGGGTATAAGAAGGAAAGTGTAAGTGATGCATGCCGGATGGGAAAGCGGATCAAATATTCATTCAAGGAGAAGATTTTAGTCTTTCTTCAACAAGAATATTATCCACATTCATTTTGCATATGGACTTATTTGGTCGATTGAAAGTGAAAAGCTAGCATAAGTGGGAAGAAATACACCTTAGTGGTGGTAGATGACTATTCAAGATATACATGGACAATCTTCATGTGCAAAAAGAAAGAAACCTGTCAAAAGAAACTACCCGGTGATGAAAAGAGTTCAAAATGAAAAGAGCCAAACCATTATAAAGATAAGGTCGATAGAGGGCTGAGTTTGTCAATGGGATAATAACTTCGATCGTGTTGAAAATGGTATTGCTCATGATTTTATCATTTGACAAGAACTCCCAATGAGAATGGAGTAGGATTTTGGAAAATTTGTATAAAAGAAGTAAGTGAACAGAACTCTCAAGGAACTTTTCTTTTTTTTTCTTCAAAAGAATATTACATTATTTGCAAGGACCATGTTTGGGAAGAAATACACCTCAAGTAGATGACTATTCCAAAAGATATACATGGATCTTCATTGCATTTAAACGATTTTGGTGAAGCCATCAACACCGCATGCTATACTCGGAATAGATGCATGATTAATAGGGTGACAAAGACTCCTATGAAATGCGGATAGGGAGAAAGCCAAATGTTGGGTACTTCAAAATATTTGGATGTAAATGCTTCATTTATAACAATGGCAAGGATAATCTAAAAGCTTTTGATGCTAAAGCGATGAAGGTATCTTTTTGGGATACTCGGTGAAAGTGAAGCCTATAGAGTATTGAACAAGAGGACTATGGTCACAGAAGAATCTATTCATGTGGTTTTTGATGAGCCCAATGTGAATGGAGAAGACATTGAAGAATTAGGCGATAAGTTGAATCGGCCAACTATGCGAGAAGAGTCCTTATGTTGAAGTCAAGCAAGAGTAATCAACCAAGATGAAGATGAGATAGTGAATCTCAAAGATAGTTGGAAAATCTGCTTTGTTTTGAATGATGACGAACAGTCTTTCGCTCAAGACAACACAAGTGCAAGAAGGCATTGTACCCGGTGACTTGCTTCAACGATGTGAGATGGTGAGAAACCATCCACCGGAGCTAGTCATTGGAGATGTGAGAGATGGTGTAAGAACCAGATCCAGAGCTCAGCAAGAAGCAATGTTCACTTGTTTTATTTCCCAAATAGAGCCAAAAGATGTGTCCCAAGCATTAGATGACACACATTGAATTCAGGCCATGCAAGAAGAGCTGAATCAGTTTGAAAGAAACAAGGTATGAGAATTGGTGCAAAGGCCAACAAATCAAAATGTTTCTGGCACAAAATGGGTTTTTAGAAATAAAATGAATGAGGAAGGTTCTGTAGTAAGAAACAAAGCAAGGTTGGTAGCTAAAGGGTATCGCCAAGAAGAGGGAATAGATTTTGATGAAACATTTGCTCATGTTGCAAGATTAGAAGCAATAAGGATGTTTCTTGCCTATGCTGCACACAAGAACTTTATTGTATGTCAAATGGATGTGGAAAGTGCATTTTTAAATGGACTGTTGGAAGAAGAAGTCTATGTTGAGCAACCTATAGGATTTGAGCAGAAGACTCTTGGAGATAAAGTGTACAAGCTCAAGAAAGCTCTATATAGACTGAAGCAGGCACCAAGAGCATGGTATGATATATTGTCTCAGTTTCTAACTGACAATGGATTCAGCAAAGGCAAAGTGGACAGAACACTCTTCAGAATTTAAGATGTAGAGAGTATACTACTTGTTCAAATATATGTGGATGATATCATTTTTGGATCCACAAACAAAGAGCTGTGTGATAAGTTCTCAAACCTCATGCAAGGCAAATTTGAAATGAGCATGATGGGAGAGCTGACTTTCTTTCTAGGACTTTAAGTTAAACAGCTGAAGGATGGAACCTTCATAAGTCAAACAAAATACACCAGAGATTTAATGAAGAAGTTTGGTATGGAAGAGAAGTCTTCTGTAAAAATACCAATGAATACATCAGTCAAGATGGACATGGATGCTCTCTCAAAAAAAAGATGGACATGGATGCAGATGGCAAACTTGTAGATCAAACAAGATACATAGCACTTATTGGTTCTTTGCTCTTCTTAATGAAAAAGAAGATTAGAAGGCTAGACATCACCTTTGCAGTAGGTGTATGTGCAAGATTCCAATCTGCACCTAAAGAAAGCCATATGAGTGCAGCTAAGAGAATCCTAAGATATTTGAAGGGATGCCAAGAAGTTGGCTTATGGTATCCAAAGGAAGGTGGATTCAAGCTAAATGGTTATTCAGATTCTGACTATGCTGGATGTAGAGTTGACAGAAAGAGTACTTCGGGTACATGTCAAATGCTTGGAAATAGGTTAGTTTCATGGTTTAGCAAGAAGCAAAACTCAATAGCCACATCCATGGTGACAGTAGTATATATATAGGCTGGGCATTTGTTTGCCAATGCCCAATTCTTATGGATGAGACAACAACTGAGAGATTATGAAATTGAAGAAAAAGAAATTCCAATTATGTGTGACAACACAAGTGCTATTGCAATTACTCAGAATCCTGTGTTGCATTCAAGAACAAAGCACATTGATGTCAGATATCATTTCATAAGAGATCATGTTGAAAAGAAAGATATCGTTTTGGAATACATCTCAACTGATAAATAGTTAGCTGACATTTTCACCAAGCCCTTATGTGAATCAAGATTGGAAGAGCTTAAGCAAGAGCTAGGGTTAATTGAGCTGAGTTAATACTCAAAAGACTTAATCAGAAGAGATGGAAGATAGAAAGTGAGAAATGAACAGGATTTTCACATCAGCCAAGTGAAACAGCCATATCGGAAAGTCAGTTGTATTGAGTTAGCTGACAGCTGAGTCGCTTAATGAAAGGAGAGAAGTTGATTTAAGTCACTTTTAACATAAGTTGAGTCATTTATGAACTAAGTAACAAAAACGAACTTGTTTTTAATGAGCGGAAATGTTTTTAAGGATGACGTCAACGTAATAATGACGGGTACAGTCAAAAACTGCACAGTAAGCATATGATTGGATATAAATGTTGCCGCATTAAATGCGAGGAATTAAATGCGGTTCGGCGTGCTAAATCTGAGCCGTTGATCTCGATCAAAATTCATAAACCAAAAACACGTCCTTTCATAACCCTTATATACTCATTTTCTTTCAGTTTTCTCTCTCACACTAAAAACTGTTCATCTTCAAAGCAAGAGAAAAGCAAGTTCATCTCTCTCGCAAACCCTACCAGTCCTCAAGTAAATCTATCAAGTTTTAATCGGTAAAACACTCTACAAATGGCACCAAAGCTCGATTTTGTTAAGTTATCAAAGCAAATCCACTCTGGATCGACTGTGGATTTCGAAGGAATCATAAAGTAGGGTTCCGAAGAAACCCTAGTGAAGAAGATAGCTAATATGCTGGAAAAGTTTGGTCTCGGGCCTTTTCTTACAATGGAATACTCGTTGACCTATGCTGAAGAGGTGGCGTAGTTCTATGCAAATGCTGAGGTGCAGGACGAAGGCATCATGTCTTCTATCCACTTAGTCATAAATACCACCATCTACCTATCATTTCACAGTTACTCCCTCCTTTATATCATTCTCAATCATACCAGCCATTAAATGTAGTTGCAGGTCTACCCCCACACAGGCCTCCCATCCTTGCAGGACATTCAGGAGTAATCTTGGTCCCCAAAGATGGTAGGTCAAGTTGTTTGAGCTTTTACTTACCTTGGTAAGATCCGGCCAAAGACAGACCTGCCCTTAGTAGACCTGTCTCTACCTAGGTTGGGCCGGATCACAGAGTTAACTCAAATAGCTGTGTCCTTGAGGGACAACTAAATTGGTTATTCAGCTGAGTTAGCCACTCAATAGACTCGATAGAGCTGTTGATAGAATAACTCAGCTGTCTAACCTGAACTTTAACTTGGCTGTGTTGGTTTTATCAGCGGAAGACTTAACACCCTTTGATTTGTTTTAAGCTTGTTTTAACACTTGATTCTTTAGAACTTGGTTATTAATCAGTTGGATAGCAAATATGAGTTTTATCAGCAGATATGATGTAAGTATGCAGAAATGTAAATTGCTGAAAAATAATTGAGACAAGTAATTTTTATAGAGGTTCGAAGATGGGGTAATTCTTCTAATGCTCTCTTCTCCAACTCCTGGAGGAATCCACTATGTAAGAGATTAATTTACAACGTGGTGAATAGTCTAGAGATAGCCTTGGACACACTGCTGACTTCTCTTGCGACTCAGCTTCTTCACAGGGCAGCTGTCTTGCTACTTCAGCTCACTTCTCAAGCTCTTGGATTTGTATACGAAACCCTCCAATAACTTGATACTGGTTTGACCTTGAACCTTCCTACAATCCTCCTTGGAAAGTAGACCCCTTTGGATTCTTCAAAAGTTTCCTCTTCAACAGATTTGAAGTTGTCTTTCCTTCATAGCTTTGTGTTGGATCGATTTCCTTCGAGTTTCAGGCTTGAGGATTTGCTTGAATATACTTGAGAATATTGCAGGTTAATTGCTTCAATAATTCTTGCTTGTTCATGGTTCAAGTAGTCAAGGTCACCTTTTCTCAATGAATTTCCTCAGCCTTTTATAGTGAACTTTTGAAATTTTGCCCGTTGAAGAGATATGCTAATTTCAAAAGTCACTTGTGTTCGTTGGCTTATCTTGTTGCAGTCCTTGATGTTGATATTTTCTCGTATTTAATGTCTTGCAGCATTGCAGCGTTTCTGACACTTGGTACAGTGCTTCCTATTGGTTTGTTCTTTTTGCACACAACTGGAACTAACACTTTATCTCTGACAGCTTTGACATGTTACTATTCTGAGTAACATTCTTGACTTTAATCAACGGATCTAAGTCAGTTGTCTTAACTAGACTGATGTCTTTACCCCAGGTGACTTGAGTCAGCCTATAGTCATTGGATGACTCAACTGTCACTTCAACTTTGATACTTAGCTTCCTTAAATTGACTTGACTGACTCTTCTCACAACCATTCCACAGCTGATACTCCTTCAGTCAAGTCTTTGACTTCCCTCTAGGTCATACTCAGCTGACACATAGCAGAGTCTTCAATCCAGTCCGCAATTGACTTCTTGTAATTCTTGGCGTAGCTGACTTGACTTGGCATTTCCAGCCCTATCTATTACAATACAAATTACAAGGAAAATGGGGTGACAACTTCCTAGTTTAAGTTTTACATGGTATTATCAAAATCTACAAAATAAATTTCCTAACACCCCTTTTATACTTGAATTATGGATCTTCCCCCTTAGTAGGAGTGTTGCATGTATCGTCCCCCCGATTGTCCCTCGATCGAGTCTCCTCTCAATATCTATCAATGTTACTCGTAAGCAGGTCTTCCCCCTTAAGAGTCACTTCCGTCAGGTCAGCCACTGCTTATACTTACTTCCTAGCAGGTCGGACCTTTGACCCGCCCCCTTTTTGGCCTCTAAATTCGACCTCATTAATGAGGGGATCAGGGAATATCTTTCGTGTTAACTGTCTTTCCTTGGTTGTGCTGCCTCCTGCCTTTATGTCTCATCATTGGATGTACCTACCACCGCTTATCCCCTGTTAGGAGTTACTCCACACATTTATGCCATATCCTGTCTTTTCGGTCATTAAATGCTTAGACATGTCCTCCACATGGTAGATTTGTCTTCCCTCTCTAGACCTCATAATGGCCCTCTAACTCATGGCCTTTTTAGTTAGGTTGCCTAGTATTTGTTTCACACAAAGGATCTATTAGACCGTGAAAGGTCCCTTCCTATTAGGAGCCTTCCGGTAAAGGAAGGTCTACCCATTGAGACTTGTATATGGCAAAAGAGGTCTGGATCAACTCTTCCCCCTACTCTATGTGGACTAAGATAGTAGATCTATCCATTAGAGTAGGCCTGTCGATTGTCATTAAATTTTCAGCAGTAATTTTAATGTACTTTGACCATTTGAATTCACTGTATCTTCGTATATCGCGCCCATGATGGCGCATCCCATCAATCTTGTCTGACTTATCCATTCGTCACCTGACCGGTGATCTTCCTCCGATCCGAAGGCTTATATTCTTTGTTTATTCCTTAAACCTTAACTGTTAAGAGTCGGTTCCTTTTTAGAAGGCAACTGCATTTATTTCTTCTTTTTCTTCCTTTCCATTTTCTAGCATTTTCGCCTTCCCTATCACAGCTCCTTCCATGGCTAGCCACTCAAGTAAGTTTTCCCTTCTCTTTTCCTTTTTGCATTAGATTTTCTCTTTTCTCTTTTCTTTTTTCTTTTTCCTTTATAACCTCTTCATCTTTCCCCTCTGCTTCTCTCCTCTCTGTTAAGTACTAAATTTTTCCCCCTTTCTCCTATGGATTTCCCTAGGTCTAACCCTGTTTACCCAAATGTTCATACTACCCTGTCTGAAACCAGCTTAGCCAACTTATAAGTTAATGCTGGTATCCCCCCTTCCTTCAAGCTTTGACTCCCCGGACCCCATGACAAACCCCATAATCCTTCTAGAGGGTATATTACATTCTTTATGGAGCAAATAGAAGCGGGTTTGAGGTTTCCCGTGCCCAATTTTCTCTGTTGGGTCTCGAAATCTTTCAGAATTCCTCTACCCCAGATAGTCCCTAATTCTACTCGACTGTTGGTGAGGTTTTTTTATCACCCTCTCTCATTTTAGGGAAGTGTCTACCGCTCATCTTTGGCGTGATTTCTATCATGCTAAACCTTCTAATTCCCCCAGGTTCTTTTATTTCACCAGTTGCGGTTTTGCCAAGTTTATAGATGAGGTTCCTAATTCCAATAAGACTTGGAAGAAGAAATTATTCTTCATTTTATCCCCTGATCCTTGGTCTTTCCCCACCAAATGGATCACAAAAATGCCCCACCAAGGCCGATCTCCTAAGCTATCCTCTTTCTCGGGGGCGCTAGCTCATCGCCTAAATCATGACCCTTATCACGCCCAACAATTGATTGAATCTTGGTCATTGCTTTCTCACTTTCGCCTCAGCCCCTTGGACGTTTGTTTGCCTTACCCTTAGGTATACATTAAATATTCTTAATTTTCCTTATGTACTAGAAGTTTTACTAATATGGTTTTTATGTTTCTCTCCGCATGTCAATTGATGAACAAATGTATTGTTGCCCATGTTCGGGCCAGAAAACCAGCCAACCATCCCATCCATCCCGAGGGATAGGGCCCTGCCCCGTTGATTGGACCTCCTAGGATAGATGTCCCAGATCACGCCCCAAGCCTCAAAGTTATCACTCCCAAAGTTCTTCCCCTCTCGTTGATCTGATCCGTTGTGGCAAGCGGCCATCTAGCTACACTATCGACATCTCCCGTCCTACTCGTAGGACTCGCACTATGCAGCAGGAAACAATCGATGCTTCTCCTGAGCAACCCTCCCTATTGGAGGTTCATGATCCTGAGCGGAGCGCTCTAGTTCCAGGACTTGGTCACTCCCCATGATATGCAGCTCCTAGAGTCATCCGATTTTGAGACTCGGATGATTCGTATGGCTAGCTTAGCCTCAACAAGGTTGGATTGATTCCTTGGAATCCGAACTTCAAGCTGCCATCAACAAGGCCCATGCTCAGGCCAATCATTTTGAGAAGGAGAATCTCAAGGCCGTTAGGGAGGCGATGCCAAAGGAAGAGCCGAAGTGAGAGAGGCTAGCAAGCTGAATGGGCCCGGGAGAAGGAGCAATTTCTAAATTCTGAGGAAGTCCAGGAGACTATTGCTAAGGCCTATCTTCCTTACTTGGAACATGGACTCCAGGTCATGGCTCTACTAGCTCGGGAGAAAGGATATGAGCTTGTCGTTCCTGATACCAAGGAGGTTCTCTTGGAATTGAATGCTATAACTGCTGCCCTTGAGGGCCAAGCTGATGTTGTCGTCCCTGCTACGGACCTGGCTCTAGCTTCTAAACCTCCTGTCCATTCTAATCATGTTTCTCCTACCTCCTATCTCCATCCTATTCCTGAAACTCTGAGCAGCTATACTGAAGAAAATGCTGCTCAAGATGGAGAGGAGGTTACCAATCATTGGGGCTCGACGGTCTTAGCTGGGAGTGTTGCTTGATTCCTATTTTATCTCTATTTAATACCTATAATATGAACAGTTTTATTTGTTTTTGTTTTTTGAACACTTTCATGACTCTTCGCAACCATTTATGCTTCCATGTTTTTCTATTTTCTCCGTATTTTAGCTTCACCATCCCCCTCCCAAATTAAGTAGTTTTGGTGAACTGCTCAATTTGGTTATGACTGTAATCACTACATTTTGCTTAACTGGGAAATTTTATCTTTTCTTTACGACTTTGTTCACGATCTTGCTGTTCTTTCTTGTTTGGCTTTGTTTTTGTTGGTATTTCATAGTGTAATTTTAAGTGTTTCATCATTTTAAAACCTGGGGTTCCCAGAGCTTGACTATGCCCATGATGTTTTTAAGGATGATAACCACTTAGGTTTCAAGCTCCATTTGACTTCTAGGCCCTAGCTGAACATCTTATTTGATTCTCATGACCTGGGGTATTTAGAGCTTCAGCTCTCCACACCAGGAATTTTTTAAATAATGGTAAAACTTAAGTTGAATGCTCAATTCAAAATTTAAGACCTAGGGTATCTAGAGCTTTGGCTCTCCACACCAATGTTTAATGGTGACAAACTTAAGTTGAACGCTTAGTTTGAAACTTAATACATGGGGGATTCAGAGCTTCAGCTCTCCACGCCAGCGTTTAATGGTAAAAAACTTAAATTGAGCGCTCAGCTCAAAACTTAAGACCTGGAGGATTCAGAGCTCCAGCTCTCCACGCCAGGGTTAAATGATGAAAAACTTGAGTTGAACGCTCAGTTCAAAACTTAAGACCTGGGGGATTCAGAGCTTCATCTCTCCACGCCAGGCTTTAATGGAGAAAAACTTGAGTTGAATGCTCAATTTGAAACTTAAGAACTAGGGGATTTAGAGCTACAGCTCTCCACGCCAGGGTTTAATGGTGAAAAACTTAAGTTGAACGTTCAATTCAAAACCTAAGACCTGGGGGATTAGAGCTTCAGCTCTCCACACCAGGGTTTAATGGTGAAAAACTTAAGTTGAACGCTTAGTTCGAAACTTAAGACCTAGGGGATTTAGAGCTTCGGCTGTCCACGCCAGGGTTTAATGTATGACAATTGGACAAGATTGACAAAAGATGAGTCTTCCTTCCGATTTCAATAAAGCGCACAAAAAAGGAAGTGTTACAAGCTCATAGGCCTTCGTACTTCATTCATAAATACATTCTTAGACATAAAAGTTCTTAAAGTAACACACGTTCAAGGGCCTGGGTATCTTCCAGCCCTCCATATCTTCCAACTCATAGGCTCTGCCTTTTATCACCCTTACTACCTTATAAGTCCCTTCCCAGTTGCTCTCCAATTTATCCTTTTTCTTCAGCGCGTCTGCCTGTCGCAGCACTAGGTGTCCCACTTGAAAGTTCCATTTTCTAACATGCTTGTCGTAGGCCGATTTCATCAGTGTTCTATTAATTTCCATCCTTAAGTTAGCCTTTTCTCTCATTTCCTCCAAATCATCTAAGGCTTCTCTCATTAACTCATTGTTGTGAGCCTCCTCATAAGTATGGATCCAATGGGTCTCCATTTCTATCTCCGCTGGAATCACAACTTATGTTCCATATACCAGACTAAAAGGTGTCTCTCCTTAAGCTTCCTTGGGCGATGTTCGATAAGACCAAAGCACTGACTGCAGCTCTTCTACCTAACCTCCACCAGTTCTCTCCAATCTTGCCTTCATACCTCTGACCAGTGTTCTGTTAGTGACTTCTACCTGCCCGTTGGCTTGAGGGTGGGCTACTAATGTAAAATGTTATTTTACCTTCACCTCCTCACACCAGCTTCTGATATTTCTTCCTTGGAATTGCATTTCATTATCCGAGACCAAATCTCTCGGCAAACCAAATTGGCTAACTATATTTTCCAAATGAACCCCATGATGTTTTCTTCAGTGATCTTTGCAAATTTCATCCATATGCTAAAATAGTCTATTGCCACTATCAAAACCTTTCTTTGCCTCGATGCCATTGGGAAAGGTCCCACAATGTTGATTGATGAACGTTAAAAATGTATAATTATTTTTGTCTTATATTATTATTTTACCTTATTAATATTATTAATAAAATAAATTTATAGTATTATTAATATGTTAGGAATAAAATAGGAAATCAACATAGAATTATATTTGGAAGCATTTTTTTAGTGCAGGTTCGGATCAACGAGCATAACTTTCATTTCCGGCATGATTTTGGGATGATTCTTGAAGATATAGATTCACAATCCATTCATTTACAAGTTTTCAGAGATATTGAAACCAAAAATCAAAGTTTGGAATGATATTTTCTCGGATAAAAACATTTATCATTGAAAGGTTGCTCATTTAATTTCCAGACTTGGACAAGTTTGGAATTTTGGACATAACTCGGAAAATACAAGTTATTTGTATCCGAAATGTTTACTGAGTATGTACAAATCATAGATCTACAACATTGATGAAGACCCCAAAGTCAGATTCGTATTGGATGAATTTATAAAAAATCTAAGAGGCTGTTGCACTAGTCAATCCCGTATGCCAACCACATCTCAATTATTCAACCATATCTTGGCCCATGGTTGTTGGAATTCAATGAAATCAGTTGGAAATTCAAGCTAACACATGTGATAATTGATTTATGGAAGAAAATTGAGCAAAGATGGCTGATATCATGGACAAAATGACCAGTCAAAGAAGGTGGCAAAGTTGGTGTTGATTTCCTTATTTTCTTACTTGTAATAAAAATAAAGAATAAAATAATTGTAAATTAATTTTGTGTTGGCTATAAATAGAAGGCATTAGCATTAGCCAAGATCAAGTTTTATGTAGAGAAAGTTATAGTTACAAAGTTCAAAAGAATTTTTCTTTCTTGTTTTTCTTAAATTATAGTAAGATTTCTAGTATTTTATAAAATGTTTGCTTTAGTTTTTCTTCAATCTTTTGTTTTCTCTAATTTCTTAATGTTATTCTAAGTTTATTTTGTTGAGGAAATAGGGTGAAACTCTTGATGAATGATAAAGAATGATTGTAGATTCATATTAAATTTCATTGTTTGTATCATTAATTTGTTTTTAGCTTATACATTTTTGTTTGGTGGTGTTTCTTGATTTATGTACATCTATTGGCACAACAAATACTTGGTTCCATTTAGTTAAATGTCTGGTTTTATTTCAACCGACTACTAATGTGGATACCTTGATTTGTTGTAGACAAAAGAATACATAAATACTTGATCCAATAAACAAGTATTGATGTTATAAGATAAATTCTAATTGATGATACAACATGATTACCTCATTGCATGATTTATATGTATAATATCTTCCCATTGGAACCTTCTTTGTGTATGGATTCCGATAGTGGCAATCTAAGAGGTAAGAAAATATAATCATTCCTTTATCCAAAATCAAGAGTGAATCTCTAATCCTCAACATTTCTATTAATTAAATTTCTTTTAGAAAAAATATATATTCTTACTAGTTAAAAATTTATTTACTCATCACTTAAATAAGAAATATCCTGTAAACTTCCATCAACTTCCCTGTGGATCGACCTCGGACTCCCGAGAAATTTATTACTTGAGACAACCTGCACTTGGGTTTGCAACCTTAAAGTTGTAGCATCGATTCTCTATTTAGAAAAGGGCCAGGGATAACTCATCACTCCTAGCAGTTCAGCATGCTGATGAATAAGAGGACCGTGCTTTTGACACTTGTCACAAGTCTGTACCACCTTCTGCGCATCGTCTTTCAGTCATGGCCAAAAATATCTAGCCTTTCTCGCTTTGTGCTAACAACCTACTCCTCCATGTGACTCGCACGCTCCCTCATGCAGCTCTCTCAGAACATAAGCTCATTTCTCCGTGCTTAAACATCTTAAGTATGGTAGCAAAAAAGCCATTTTATACAGCACCTCCCCTACCAGACCAAACCCCAATGCCCTTGCTTGTATCTTTGCGGCCTTCGTATTATCATCCGGTAAAATAGCTATGGTCAAATAGCTGTGGATATCTTTCCTCCAATGTGTCCCTTCATATAACGCCAAAACTTCTTGCCCCAAGCTACAGACTTTTATCTGATTGGATAGTACTTTTTCTAGTGTTGCAATCAGTAGTAGAGTTGGCTATTTTGGATGATGATGTCCTGTCTTAATGTTTTCTTCCGTTGGTATATGTCCCAACTTGAACAAGGTAAACTACTTTACTAACTCCCCCACTATCTGCACAT
This sequence comes from Rehmannia glutinosa, assembly GCA_016081115.2. Lineage (NCBI taxonomy): Eukaryota > Viridiplantae > Streptophyta > Magnoliopsida > Lamiales > Orobanchaceae > Rehmannia > Rehmannia glutinosa. The sequence continues at coordinate 66,234,569 of CM071932.1, forward strand.
ATTTTTTCATCCTTTCTTCCCTTATCTCGAAATCTCCACCAACTTGGTATGTAACCAGCATTGAATCGGAATAAGCCCTTAAGGATTTGACCCTTAAGTTAACGGCCATGCGAATTCCTCGCACTAGTGCTTCCTATTCAGCTTCGTTGTTGGAAGCTCTGAACCCAAATCTCACAGCAAACTCCAAGTCTTCCCCCTTGGGATTTGTCAACACTATCCCTGTCCCGCACCCAAATGATGAAAAAGAACCATCTACGTGCAAGAGACACACCCCTAGCTCCACCTCCGGCTGGATCATTTCTTGTAACAAATTTGCCCGGGTTTGTGCTTTTACCGTTGTCCTTGGGCGGTACTACATCTCAAATTCTCCAATCTCGATGGCCTATTTAATCATTTTGCCCGAAGTTTCAGGCATGTCCATTATCTGACCCAATTGTAAATTAGTAAGAACTATTACCTTATGGGATAGAAAGTACGGTTGAAGCTTTTTTGCTTCCATTACCAATGCCAGTCCCCCCTTTTCTACCCCGAATACCTCAATTCAGCTTCTTGCAATAGCTTGCTTACATAATAAATTAGCATATGTTTGCCCTATTCTTTTCTTCACAAAACTGAACTCATGGCCATGTCTCTCACCAAAAGGTAAAGATACAGATCTTTCCCTTGCACCGGTTTAGTCAGCATGGGTAATTTTGACAAAAAGGTTTTTAGTTCGCTGAAAGCCTTCTCGCACTCCTCAAACCATTCAAATTTATTGACCTTCCTCAGCACCCTAAAGAAAGGGAAACTCTTCTCTACTGACTTGGAAATGAACCTACTCACCGCTGCTATTCGACCTGTGAGTTGTTATACTTTGTTGACACTAGTAGGTGATGCCATATCGATAACTGCTTTAACTTGTTTTGGATTTACCTCTATCCCCCTTTTCGTGACCATATAGCCCAGAAACTTTCTAGATCTAACCTCAAAAGAGAATTTAGAGGGGTTCAATTTCATTCCAAAGTTCATTAGGACTACAAATGTTTCTGCTAGATCTTCCACATGAGATTTGGCCAGCATGCTCTTTACCAGCATATCATCGACATAAACCTCCATATTTCTTCCCAGTTGTTTCCTGAACATCCAATCCATCAACCTCTAATAGGTTGCTACGGCATTCCTGAGGCCTAAAGGCATGACCACGTAGTAGTACGTGCCAAATAAAGTAATAAAACTTACCTTCTGCTTTGCTAAAAAAAAAACTTACCTTCTTCTGATCCTCGAGGGCCAATCGTATCTGGTGGTAACTTTGATATGAGTCCATCATACGCAAAAGCTCGTATCCCGCTGTTGAATCTACCAACTGATCTATCATGGGTAACGGGTAGTGGTTCTTAGGGCATGCCATATTGAGATTGCGAAAATCAACGCACATCCTAACTTTATCCCCTTTAAGCACCAAAAAAGAGTTGGACAACTATTCGGGGAACTAGATCTCCTAAATGTGTCCGGCCTTTAGGAGCCTATTCACTTCGTCTTGTATTATCTTACCCTTATCCCATCCAAAGGGCCTCTTTTTTTGCTTGATCAGTCTTCGCTCCAGGTCTACATTTAAAAGATGTGTCACCTGCTCCGGGTATACTCATCCCCAAGTCCTCCGAAATTCAAGCAAACACATCCACATTCTCTCTTAAAAAATCCCCTATTACCAGCCCATGCTTATCAGTTCCTTCTCAGGCTTAACACTCAACATCTCCGGCTCTTCCCTCTCCTGCCGCTTTACTATCTTAAGGGGATTTGTCTCCTTGTCACTTTCCATCTCCTTACATTTTGATTTCTTTCGCTCTCCCTTCCTCACAGCTTCTACGTAACATTTCCTAGCCACGTACTGATCCCCCAATACTTACCCCACTCCGTCCACAACAAATTTCAGATTAATATGAAATGTAGAAACATTGGCTTGGAAACCATTGAGCACAGGTCTACCAATAATAACATTATAGGTAGAATATGAATCAACGACAAGAAAACTAACCATTCGCTCTTATGCCGCGGCTGTTCTCCCAGAGTGATAGGCAAGGTCACCTGCCCGATGGGTTCAACTACTCCCCCTCCTAAGCTGAGTAGGGTTGTATCCACTGGCTTTACTCCCATCTCCAATCCCATTCTTAAATAGGCCTCATAGAACAACACGTTGACCGAACTACCAGTATCCACCATGATCCAAGCCACCTCAAAGTTAGTTATAGTAGTCGTGATTGTAAGTCCAAGCGGCTACGATAATCTAGAGGGGGTGAATAGATTATCTCCATCTTTTTGATTTTACCCTCTTTTTCGAACCGAATGCTCAAAGACAATAATAAAGGTGCGGAATGTAAACAACACACGTCTATTTAAAGAGGTTCAACCCACCTAGGGCCTAATACTCTACCACCCCAGTATATTCGGGATGGATTTCAAAAAGAAAAAAAGATTTTATTAATTTACCAAAAATTAATACAACACCAACTTACAACACCTTGAAGAGCACCACACTCTTCTTAAACACCACCTTTGGAGATTACCACAATCTCCCTTTGAAGATCACCACAATCTTCCTTCAACGGCACGTTGTGAAGATTACCACAATCTTCAATCTTTGAAGAATACCAAATTCTTCAACACCTCAATAAGAAGATCACCACAATCTTCTTGCACCTATCACCTAGATCATCCAAGTGTGTTCTTACCACAAGAACACTCACAAGGATATCTTGTGTTGAATGATAACCAAAAATCAAGATTACAACTCAATAATGAATATTACAATTCGAGTGCAAAGTGTAATCAAGAATAGCCTAGACCTCAAGGATGTGAAAGTGATAAGCTAGGCAAAATTACAACAAGAATAATAACAATGAAGAACAAATATTTGCTTGAAGTGTATCTTGTTGTGTTGTATCTCTATTGTTGTATTGGTTGGTCCAAAACTTCCTCTATTTATAGGAGATGATTGATCAAGCATAGGCTCCTCTTGGGGATTGAAAATCTCTGAGAAAACTACAATTAAAATCAAGAATATAGTGTTAGAAATCAATCCCACATTTTAAGGAAATATGTCTCATGTCAAACGGTCATATTTTTGTTGTCAAAACAGGCGGCCGTCGCACGAAATAGAAGTTTGAAACGAAACACAGGAAATTTACAAAGGGCGACCGATCGACGTGTACCTCGACTGGTCGTCCCTATCATCAACCGGTCCCCCTTAAAGGTTTTAGAGAAAATCAAGTTCGTTTAAAAAACCAAACTTGCAGTGCGGTCGACCCACAGGCGGCGATCGGTCGCCGATCGATCGGCCGACGAAGCGGCACGGTCGACCGCTTGATTTTTCTTCTGTCTCATTTTTTTGTTTCAAAAATCATCTTCAGGTACGGGTTGCCCTATAGGGCGACCGGTCGACCATGAGAAAGAAGTGTTGTCCAATTTTTGTCAAAAATAAAATTCAAGAAATACTCCGAAAAATAGTAAAAATATTTTAGACCGATCGGGAGTATTAGGACAATATTTTAGAAACATTGTTTTGGTGTAAAAACACATTAACACAAAATCATCAAAAGTGTTGTCCAATTTATATCGAAAATAAACTTGAAGAAATACTCCGAAAAATATTAAAACCATTTTAATTCATTTAGGAGTATTTGGACAACCTTTAAAAACATTGTTTTGGTATAAAAACAAAATCATCAAAATCATGATAAAACCATTTATCAAACAATCTCCCCCTTTTTGATGATTACAAACCAAAACAATTTTAATGAGGTCGATTTTGAAAACAAAACATTTTTACCGGTAAAAAGGAACTCTCCGTTGTGAGCGACAACATTCCACGCAATATAATCACAAGGATGGGAGTAGAGATATTAAACATATATAGCAAAAGCTCCCCCTATCAATATGCACAACAAGAGTAATGTAAAAGCAATCATCCACAAGCTAAAAGCTTAGCTTTTACATATTAGTCCTAAGTACAAGAGCTTGCAAGCTCCCCCTGTCAACAAAACATCATTAGACAAGTGTATAAGTCCATCATACAACAATTGGACTAAGTATAATGCACAACTTATGACTTTAGGAAGCCATAGCTTATAGCTTCTATTGTTTAGCTTAACTTAGCTTTTATGAGCTAATGAGCTTATAACCTATTTCTCCCCCTTTGGAATCATCAAAAAGAATGTTAGCACGATAAAAACATCATATAATCATATCAAAGTGCGCAACTAAACCGATGTATCGAGCTATTTAAACAATGAAGCTTATAGGCCAAATGGGAGAGAAAAGTCGATCATACGACTTGTAGAAGCTTATGAAAAATCATTTGATTTGCAAAAACATGATCTCTATAAATATATGAGACTTTGGAAATCGAGAGAATCATGTAGGTGATGAATTTTTCATTGAGGCATTTTATTGAACACTTGGTGGGCGTCAAAAATTGAAGGAGATATATATAGCCCTTGTAAATGTAATCAAGCCAAGTTTTTCATCACCAAAAGCAATTTGATACATATCATTCATCAACAATCAATAGCCTCATCACAAACATATATAAGTTTCATCAAGAAATAGACATTTAAACCAAGTTCTCAAGGGTTCAACCCAATTGAGATAGAGAAGTAGAATTCTTACCATTAAATCGGTAAAGACGAGCAATGATGATGATAATCGAGCCTAAAAACATCCAAAATATGGAATGTATGCAATAAAACACATTTGAAGTGAAATGTGTGTGAAATTGACGAATGGGACGAAAAATGGCAAAAATGATGTAAAATGACTAAGGCATCGGACAGAACGGTTTTTATCCAAAAATTAGCTTAGGGCGACCGGTCGACGTTGAGGGCGAACGGTTGCCCTCAACCCCTTCAGCCCACTGTCTTGCCAATTTTACAAAAATCCGAATTTTCAATTAAAATTCCAATTTTTCGCCCCTAAGTTTTAAAAACGTGCAAAATGCAAACGTAGACCTCATTCAATATACATTATGTCATAATCAAGCTCGAAATGGAGTAAAATACTCGGCGGTTAACGATTAAAAAATCCGCGAGTTATCCTTGAGACGGAATTAAACACATCTTCAAGATTTTGTTAAAACATGCAATCCCTTAAAAAAATATTGAATCTTAATATGACTAGTTCGATTATGACGAACCATATTTTGAAAAATAAATGCTACACCGGACTTGTTATCTCGAGAAATAATAACGTTTTAAAACTTTGGATGAACAAGTCATAAGAAGAAGTGCCTTACAAGTATTTGAAAATTTCTTTTAAAGGCACTTCAAAGAGATTCATTGGGATTGTTTTAAGTCGAGCATATAGACATAAGGAATATAGAATGTCGAGTCTAAGGAGTAATAAAGGAATGAACATACCTCGAATTCGTTTGTCAATCAACATGCCTACCTCAACCTTTGTCAATTTTCACATTTGTGGCCATATAGGTTGAAATGGTTCTTTCTTCTTCAATGCCTCACTTCTTCTTTTGAGTGTGGAATATAATCACCTTCTTGGCATTGTTGAACTTGAATTCCAATGATCAAATTCGAGCTTCCCTCATCATGATCATCTTAGGTTCACCTTGCATTGACTTGAAAAAATATCTTGCACAAATATTTATTAGTAGTACCACAAATATTATCAACATAAAATTGCACAAGTAAATAACATTGCCCTTTTTCAAAAAAAGAAGTGTAGTATCAACTTTACCTTTTGTAAAATAATTTTGCAAAAACAGCTAAGTCCATCAAACCATATTCGGGGTACTTGTATCAACCGTATAAGGCCATTTATAAAAATCATTTGGCCAAAATCTTTTAAACTTCGATGGACTTCTATTTGAATAAAACCGTTTAGAAAATTGGATTTAACATCCATTTGGTAAAGCTTGAAATTTTCTCAAAACAAGAATGGGAAAGTAAAGTGCAAATAACTTCTAAATGTGCTATGAGTGCAAATATTACATCAAAATCATTACCTTATTCTTGACAATATCATTGAGCTACTAACCTTGTCTTGTTCATCAAACTTGTTGCGAAATATCACAAATTTCTGTAAAATCTTAACAAGATATTTTGCACACGAGCATAGTAATATCGAATAATAGATACACTATTTTAAGCACCACATACTATGCATCATCAAGAGTCTAATAAATTATTCAAGTTCAAATAAGCTTAACAAAGCTACATAAGGTCTATTTTGAAATTTGACAATAAGAGAGCACATAGTTGAGACCTCATTTACAAGAATCATTTGAACAAGAGTTGACAAAGTAAATATGTGCAATAAAATATCAAATAGTGCCTTTCAAAAAATCTAAAAATCCTCTTAATGGCACTTGTATGAAATACTATGAAAAACAAACACATAGGCATATGGCAATACATATATCGAGTTCTATAAGAGTAAGAATAACACAAGTAAACGTACCTCGATAATTTATGCCTTTCTTGACAAATAATGACGTAAATGGCCATTTGTGAAAATATGTAAATCCTACACAATTCTTAAAACAAGTCTAGCACAAATCATAATGATAAAAGTGTAGGCTAAGAGATATCACAAGTAAGCTCATGCCATAAAAATCCATAAGAGATGATAACACACTTTAGTCTACAAAAATGCACAAGAGTTTTAAAAACATCATATAAGGTCTTCTTTTTCAAAAATATTTTAAAAGCACAAATATATATTGAAGACCTTAATTAAAAAAAAAAACTTGAAAACTCATTTTGCAATTAAGACACAAATAAAAGCATGCATAATAACAAAATAAAATGCATATTTAAATAGGGAGATACGGGTTACCAATTACGCCATTTCCATGGGTTGTGCCGTTCCCATTGTTGATGATATCTTCCTCTTGAGAAGTCACTTTGTTGATGATGGCTTCTTTGATTACTCCATTTCCAAGATTTTTGTCCTTCCCATTGTTGATAGTCTCTTCTTCTTTGAAAATCATCTTGTTGATGATGTCTTTGCCATTTCCAAGGATTGTGTTCTTCCCATTTTTGATTATATCCTTTTCTTGGAAATTGGCTTTGATGAAAATGTTTTCTCCTTTGATCAAATGAATTGGTCATTTGATGTCTTCTTGGCGGTATGAATTTTCTCCGATTATTATTTTCCCGGGTACCTAATACAATATTATTTTGTGGTACCCTCAAGTGCTTGGGTCCTTTAGGATTAGCTTTGAGACTTTTAGGTCTCCAACAATAATTAGAGCTATTTCTAGCCCGACAAGTATTTACCGTATGACCCTTTTTACCGCAATAAAAGCAAGTAATAATTCTAGAAGTATAATGACCAACATGCTTAGAGACTTGATTCTTTTTCATATGATTGACAACATTAAACTTATGATCAAGTTCTAGTTTCGAATTATCACAACAATCAACAATTTCATCGGTACTCAAGTTGGATTTAGATAAATCCTTTTTCATGCAATTAATATCCTCAACAAGAGTACTATTTTGTTTTACAAGGTTTCTAACCTTATCAAGTGTGGTGGTGTGAGCACATGATAGTGATTCATAGGAAGTAAATAAACTATCCTTTTCATTTTTCAAAACATTGAATTCCTTTTTCAATTTTTTGTACTTAACTAGTAAATTTTGGAATTCATATTGAAGATCATCAAAATCATTTTGCAAATCACTATAATCATTTTGAATGACAATATCATAGGAAGTAGAGGGTTAAAGACATACCTCGTTTTCTTCTTCGATGCCCATAAAACATTGTTCGACTACTTCATAGTTGGAAGTTGTAAAAGGCTTGTTCCTTAGATTTGAACTTGTATCCCTTTGAGAAGTAGATGTTTTTGTTTGACTCCTTTCATTTGCAAATACTCCATAGATGACTTCTAATTTTTGCCATACTTTATGTGCCGATCGAATTCCTACAATATGTTCATATTCCAAATTAGTAAATGAACAATACAAAATATTGAGAGCTTTACCGTTTAAGGAGATAATTTTCTTCTCTTCATCATTTAGCTCTTTGGGGCCTTTGGAGGTGTGTGGTGTGTCTATCATCGGAATGGATTCTCCATTTATGACGGTGTTCCAAATATCGAACCCGCAACCTTGTAAATAACATTCCATTCTTTCTTTCCAAAATCTATAATTTTTGGAATCAAATAGAGGTGGCTTGGTGGTGAAGGTGCCGGATAGATAAGCTTCGTTCGTAGCCGACGATCGTTTCTCTTCACTCGCGATGTGAAACGAGCTTGCCAAAGAGTTTGGCTCTGATACCACTTGTAAGTCCAAGCGGCTACGATAATCTAGAGGGGGGTGAATAGATTATCTCCATCTTTTCGATTTTACCCTCTTTTTCGAACCGGATGCTCAAAGACAATAACAAAGGTGCGGAATGTAAACAACACACGTCGATTTAAAGATGTTCAACCCACCTAGGGCCTAATCTTCTACCACCCCAGTATATCCGGGATGTATTTCAAAAAGAAAAAAGATTTTATTAATTTACCAAAAATTAATACAACACCAACTTACAACACCTTGAAGAGCACCACACTCTTCTTCAACACCACATTTGAAGATTACCATAATCTCCCTTTGAAGATCACCACAATCTTCCTTCAACGGCACCTTGTGAAGATTACCACAATCTTCAATCTTTGAAGAATACCAAATTCTTCAACACCTCAATAAGAAGATCACCACAATCTTCTTGCACCTATCACCTAGATCATCCAAGTGTGTTCTTACCACAAGAACACTCACAAGGATATCTTGTGTTGAATGATAACCAAAAATCAAGATTACAACTCAATAATGAATATTACAATTTGAGTGCAAAGTGTAATCAAGAATAGCCTAGACCTCAAGGATGTGAAAGTGATAAGGTAGGCAAAATTACAACAAGAATAATAACAATGAAGAACAAATATTTGCTTGAAGAGTATCTTGTTGTGTTGTATCTCTATTGTTGTATTGGTTGCTCCAAAACTTCCTCTATTTATAGGAGATGATTGATCAAGCATAGGCTTCTCTTGGGGATTGAAAATCTACAGAAAACTACAATTAAAATCAAGAATATAACTGTTAGAAATCAATCCCACATTTTAAGGAAATATGTCTGCTGTCAAACGGTCATATTTTTGATGTCAAAGCACAGGGCGACCGGTCGCACAGAAATAGCAGTTTGAAATGAAACCCAGGAAATTTACACAGGGCGACCAGTCGACGTGTACCTCGATCGGTCGTCCCTATCATTAACCGGTCCCCCTTAAAGGTTTTAAAGAAAATCAAGTTCTGTTTAAAAAACCAAACTTGCAGTATGCGGTCGACCCACAGCGGGCGGCCGGTCGGCCAGGCTGGTCGACGCCGCCAGGGCAACCGGTCGACGCTTGATTTTTCTTCCATCTCATTTTTCTGTTTCAAAAATCATCTTGTCACACGGGTTGCCCTATAGGGCGACCGGTCGACCAAGAGACAGAAGTGTTGTCCAATTTTTGTCGAAAATAAAATTCAAGAAATACTCTGAAAAATAGTAAAAATATTTTAGACTGATTGGGAGTATTAGGACAATATTTTAGAAACATTGTTTTGGTATAAAAACACATTAACACAAAATCATCAAAAGTGTTTGGACAACCTTTAAAAACATTGTTTTGGTATTTAAAAACAAAATCATCAAAATCATGATAAAACCATTTATCAAACAGTGATGACCAAAGTGTCATTATGCACGAGAGCTACCCCTCTTCGCTCCTCCGCTCTGAACAATATAGTAGGCCCCGCATCCACTCCTACGTCCATAACTGGTCTGACCTCCGCCCTGGCATGGGCCTTCCGAGCTCTATTGGAGTCCCCATCAGTAGGTCCTCTCGCTATCATATTTATTGTTACCCTGGGGGGATAATCTTCCTTGCCATCTCCCACATTTCCCCCCCTCCCCTCGCCAGAGAGTGATGATTCTTGTTGGCCCCTACATTACTCGTTTGTGTCTGGTCCATCTTGACCCAACCAGCCAACCACCCCTTCTTGACCATCCTCTTTATCTCGTCCTTTAAGTATCGACATTCCTTCGTGGTGTGTCCAAAATTGTTGTGAAATTCGCAGAAAAACTTAGACTTTGGCCTGGATGGTGTCGTGGAATAGTTCGCCAGCCATTTCAGATCCTTGTTCATGTATATTGCCATCAGCACCCGCGCCCTAGAAGCCACCAAGGGGGTATACCACCGGGGCTCCCCCATCCTAGGGACCAGACCTGACCTTCGCTCCTGGTCACGAGATAGTTTTGGTGTTGTCCTCCGATGCACCTCTACCTTATCCTTCTTCTTGTCATGATTTTCCTTCTTCATGCCCTTTGTGCTTCCTCTAGATTAATGTATTTCTCTATCCTAGCCAAGAGGTCATCAAAATCCTTAGCAGGCCTCTTGGCAAGGGCTTAAAGAAATCTCCCTCCTTCAGCCCTTGAGTAAGTGCGCTAGTTAAGACCTCCTGATTCACTGAGGGTACCTCTAGTGCGACTATCGTGAACTTCTTTACGTAATGTCTCAAAGGCCCTCCCTCTGACTGCTTAATTCTAAAAAGTGTCAAAGATGTTTTTTGGTGCTTCCTCGAGCTCGTAAATTGATGCAAGAAAGCGAAACTTAATTCTTCAAAGAAACCGATAGAATCCGCAGGTAATTGGTTGAACCATTATTGAGCTGACTAGGACAAAGTAGTGAGGAAAACTTGGCACTTCACCCAATCCAAATATCTGTGCAAAAGGGTTGAGTTATCGGATCTGAACAAATGCTCCGTCGGTCATCTCATCGTATTCATAAGTCAATGAACGAAAGTTCACCGATAGCTCATTTGCCATCACCACCGCCCTAAAAGGGATTCCTCTCTTCACCAATTCCTTACCAGCCATCTTTTATTTCATCTCACTCATCTCGTTAAACATTTCTTCCCACTTCTATGTTATTCCATCCTCTCGGACTGCTTCATCCCCACCACCCCCTCCGATCGATGAAGGGGTTCCCCCGCAGGAAGCCCCGGCATTTCCCCTGGTGCCCTAGCCTCTGATACCACACTGAACATCAGGTTTTCAAGCTGACCCCTTGTGAACTGCAGAATTTCTTCCACAAATTCTTTATTCAGGTTCACACTCGGCAACAGGTCCAAGAAATATTCTGAAATAACACCAATGGTATTGAGCAACGACCCGTCTGGCATCCTTTCTAGATGACTGGATGCTTGCATCTCATCTCCTGGAGTAACCATCGCTTTCTTACCCCTCAATCCTGACCCACTCATACCACGCCTTGAACTCAAAATTTCCCATAGACAGCGCCACTTGATCTGGCCTAGTTGAGCTAGACTATCAAGGACCCAACTTATGCTCCTTGTCGCACCTGAAAAGCCTAAGCCTTAGGGTTTTCTAGCATTGGCACTCCGATGCTAAAGTTAGAACCAGAATATTGGATAATAAGTGTATGAAATATCGTGAAAATAGTGTAAAGAATTTAACTTTTTCCTCAAGAGAAAGATCCCCTTTTTATAATTGAAATATGGCTCTTCCCCCTTACTAGGAGTGTTGCATGTGTCGTCCCCTAATTGGCTTCTGATCAGTCTCCTCTCAATATCTATCAAAGTTACTCGTCAGCATGTCTTCTCCCTTAAGGGTCACTTCTGTTAGGTCAGTCGCTACTTATACTTACTTCCTGGCAGGTCAGACCTTTAACCCACCTCCCTTTTGGCCTCTGAATCCGGCTTCATTAATGAGGGGATCAGGGAATGTCTTTCGGATTAAATGTCTTTCCTTGGTTGTGTTGCCTCATGCCTTTATGTCTCATCATTAGTTGTACCTACCGCCGCCTATCCCCTATCAGGAGTTACACCAAACCTTTATGCCACATCCTGTCTTATCAGTCATTAAATGCTTAGACAGGTCCTCCACGTGGTAGATCTGTCTTCCCTCTCTAGCCCTCTGAATGGCCCTCTAACACATGACCTTTTTAGTCTGGTTGTTTTAGTATTTGTTTCACTCAAAGGATCTATCAGACCGTGAAAGGTGCCTTCCTATTAGGGGCCTTTTGGTGTAGGAAGGTCTACCCATTTATATGACAAAAGAGGTCCGGATCAACTACTCCCCCTATTCTATGTGGACTAAGATAGTTGTTAGGAAATTTATTTTGTAGATTTTAATGATACCATGTAAAACTTAAACTATAAAGTTGGCACCCCATTTTTCTTGTAATTTACATTGTTATAGATGGGGCTGAAAAAGCTGAGTCAAGTCAGGTATGCCTAGAAACATAAGAAGTCAACTGAAGACTGAAGTGAAGACTCCGCTGCAAGACAGCTGAGTATGGCAAAGACGAAAGTCAAGAACTCGACTGAAGAGGTATTAGCTGTGAAACAACTGTGTGAAGAGTCAGTTAAGTCAACTCAAGAAGCCAAGTCTCAAGTTGAAGTGACAGATGAGTCATCCAAATATTGGAAGCTCACTCAAGTCACCTGGGGAATAAAAGACTGCAGTCAAGTCAAGACAACTGAACGAGACCCGTTGATGAAAGTCAAGAATGTTACACAGAATGGTAACATGTTAAAGTTGTCAGAGATAAAGTGTTAGTTCCAATTGTGTGCAAAAGGAACAAACCAATGGGAAGCACTGCACCAAGTGTCAGAAACGCTGCAATGCTGCAAGACATTAAATACAAGGAAATGTCAACATCAAGGACTGCAACAAGATAAGACAACGAACACAAGTGACTTTGGAAATTAGCCTATCTCTTCAACGGGCAAAATTTCAAAAGTTCACTATAAAAGACTGAGGAAATTCATTGAGAAAATGTGACCTTGACTACCTGGACCACGAACAAGCAAACATTATTCAAGCAATTAACTTGCAATATTCTCAAGTATATTCAAACAAATCCTCAAGCCTAAAACTCGAAGGAAATCGATCCAACACAAGCTTTGAAGGAAAAACAACTTCAAATTTGTTGAAGAGGAACTTTTGGAGAATCAAAAGGGGTATACTTTCCAAGGAGTATTGTAGGAAGGTTCAAGGTCGAACCAGTATCAATTTATTGGAGGGCTTCATGACCAAATCCAAGAGCTTGAGAAAGAGAGCTGAAGTAGCAAGGCAGCTGCCCTGTGAAGAAGCTGAGTCGCAAGAGAAGCCAGCTGTGTGACCAAGGCTGTCTCTAGATTGTTCACCACGTTGTAAACTGATCTGTTACATAGTGGATTCCTCCAGGAGTTGGAGAAGAGAGGATTAGATTAATTACCTCATCTTCGAACCTCTATAGAAATTAACTGTATCATTTATTTTTCAGCACATTTATATTTCTGCATATTTATATCGTATCTACTGATAAACTTATATTTGCTATCCAACTGATTAATAACCAAGTGCTAAAATCAAGTGTTAAAACAAGCTTAAAACAATTCAATCTGTTGATAAAACCAACACAGCCAAGTTAAAGTTTAGGTTAAATAGCCGAGTTATTCTATCAACAGCTCTATCGAGTCTATTGAGTTGCTAACTTAGCTGAATAACAAACTTAGATGTCCCTCAAGGGCACAGCTGTTTGAGTTAACTCTGTTATAATTTTTAAAGGACTAAAATTGAAAAGTTGGTAAGGTTTATTCAACCCCCCCTTCTAAACCTTACTCACACCCCTTGGGACATACAAGTGGTATCAGAGCGGTTGGTTCATTGAGCCTTCCACACTGGTTACTGAACTAGATCTTTATTGTTTCAAAAAGGTTTTAAACACTTGTATTTTCAAATTTTTTCATTTTTAGCAAACTTATTATCATGGAAGCAAATTTGACACGCATTCCTATGTTCACTGTTGAAAAATTTGATGATTGGAAAATTCATATGCAGGCTTATCTATCTGCTCTACACGATGAAATGTGGCTTGTGATAGAGGATGGGCCACTGCAAATATTGAAAGTGAACACGGCAAAACAATAAAGAGTTGCGGTGAAGGAGATGAAGTTGTTGCTGAAGCAAGATCATCCATGGTTGAAAAACCAAGAACTGAGTGGACAAATGAAGATAGGAAGAGATATAACTTGGACAATGTGGCCAATGACATACTCTACAAGATTTTGGACAAAGCAATGTTCAACAAAGTCAAATCTTGCAAATCTGCAAAAGAAATCTGGAATAAACTGGCTTTAATTTGTGAAGGATCAGAACAAATTAAAGAAAATAAATTGTCTGATTCTGTTCAAAAATTTGAGAATTTCAAAATGCTTGCAGGTGAAACCATGGATCAGCTAGATGTCAGATTCACTGAGATCACAAATGAGCTTTCAGCTCTGGGAAGGAATACACACAAAAGGAGATGTGTATGAAGATACTAAGAAGCCTCCCAACTAAATGGGAAATTAAAACTATGGCTATGAGACACTCCATGGACCTCTCAAGAACATCCAACCATGAGCTATTCTCAGACCTCAAAGCCTATGAGTTTGAGCTGAGAAGAAAAGAGCAAGAGGAGACAGTTGTACCCAAGAAAGTTGCACTGGTAGTCAGGGATGGAAAGAGAGCTGAACCAAAGGAAGCCATAGACCAGGAGGAAATTGCCCTAATGGTTAAAAGATTCAACAAGTTCTTCAATAAGAACTACAAAAGAAACAAGGGTGAAACCTCCAGGAGACATTCAGCTCCTTCTAAGTCAAGGGAAGATAGGACACCCAAGAGAGCTGAGCATCGAAGGGTAGAATATTAGAGAGTTGATAACCCAAGAACAGAAAGAGCTGATCAAAGATCTGAGAACCTGTGTTGGAACTGCAGACAACCAGGACATTTTGCAGTGGATTCTTCCTAGCCACCAGTCAACAATTATAGGAATGAAGAAGAAAGAAAAGTCTTCAGAGAAAGAAGACAGGAAAAGAAGAAAGCAATGTTGGTGCTTTGAGAATGCCGAGACAAATGGCTAAGTCAAAAAGCGGCGAGGACTCGAGAGAGTAGTGTGACTACTCAAGTGACTCAAGACGAAGCCATGATCTTTCTTATGGCTAAAGAACAAGATCAACCAGACCAAGAAGATGAGGTACAATCTAACTCATCTCATTCAGATTCAAGTGATAGTGATTGTGATACACACACTTCATCACCCATTGATATTTATGATTCATTAGGCAAAATGATGAAAGATTTTGAGCACATTAAATCCTCACACACACTTCTAAATGAGGAAAACAGCCAGGTCAAAAGCCAAAACTCACAGCTGACTAAGGAGCTGAGTACTCTAAGTCACATAGCTGATGAGAACACAAAGCTGAAGGCTGAGAATGCCAAAATGATTGCAGAGATAGCTGTTATAGAAAAGAGGGAAAAAGACCTAAAAATGTGATTGGCTCATTTACAAAGGCATCCAAATCATTGGATGATCTCATCATGAGTCAAAAAGAATGTGGAGATAAGACAGGCATAGGATTCAATTCCTTTGTGCACAGTCAAACTCCAAGAGTGATTTTGGAAAAAGGATCTTCGAGCAGTGAAGCATCTCAAAAATCCAAAACACTAAATGTTGCACCCACATTCACTCCTAAGAACAATCACAAACAAAATGTCCTTGGATACAAAGGGAAAAGAAAACAGCCAGTTGAGTATGCTGAGAGGACAGCTGAGAAAAAATCCAGCAGAGTTCCTCAACAACCTCCAAACAGAAATACTCTGTGAAAAGCAAACAGAGCTACCAGAAACCCCAGAAATTTCATCAGAGAAGTACATATGATAGGAATGGTAGAAACTATCCAAACTAAGCTGATTGGATCAATGTGAAATATCAGCAAAGACCAATGGAATACAAGCCTAAATGGCAAAGACCTAAACCTCAGCAAAGATCATTCCAAAGGGAAAAGAGTTATTATCAGCACACATATGCACCCAGGCACTACATTAAGAAATATCACAACAATCCCAAGAAAGCAATTGCTAAAACACACACACAGGCATACAAACAAAAGAGACAGTTGTATGAACCTAAAACCCCCAAGCAATTTGCTAATGTGCACTATGATTATGGCACTGATAGATGGCAACCTCTTAGAGTCAAGTTCTTTGGTTATAGGTTGGTTGGATCATCTTATAGCACTAACCCCTCAGGACCCAGGCAAGTATGGGTACCTAAAAACTAATTTCCTTGATTCCAGGTTCAAGGAACAGCTGAGTGCCAAGGAACCTGGTACATGGATAGTGGTTGTTCCAGACATATGACAGGAAACAAGAAAAATCTATCAAGATTCAAGGAGATTAGAGGTGCAAAAGTCATATTTGGAGGAAATGAAGCTCCATGAGAAATCAAGGGCACAGGATCTATCAAGAAGAATGGATTGGAAATCACATATGTTGTTTATGTTGAAGGCCTCGACTTCAACCTGTTAAGGATCAGTAAACTTTGTGACAAGGGCTACAATGTTGGATTCAATATGGGAGTGTGCCAGATCAAAGATGCTAAATCAAATGAAATAGTGCTGCAAGGATCGAGACAGAAGAATATGTATGTAGTAGATTGGTCTACTCCTACACCAAACACTTGTCTGTTAGCAAAGAGCACAGCCGAATCAAGTTGGCTATGGCACAAGAAGTTGAGTCATCTGAACTTCAAGACAATCAATAAGCTTGCAAGGAGTCATCTTGTGGAAGGATTTCCAGACTCAGTGTACCAGAAATAAAGTGTATGTGATGCATGCCAGATGGGAAAGCAAATAAAATCTTCATTTAAGGACAAGTCAAGTCCTTCTTCAACAAGGATATTACATCTGTTGCATATGGATCTATTTGGTCCAGTTGAACCAACCAGCATAAGTGGAAAGAAATACACCTTAGTGGTGGTAGATGATTATTCAAGATATACATGGACAATTTTCATGTGCAAAAAGAAGGAAACTTTGCAGAAGTTACCTCAGCTAATGAAAAGAGTTCAAAATGAAAAGAGCCAAACCATTATAAAGATAAGGTCTGATAGAGGAACTGAGTTTGTCAATGGGATCATCACTCAGTATTATATCGAAAATGGTATTTCTCATGAGTTATCTGCAGCAAGAACTCCACGGCAGAATGGAGTAGCTGAAAGAAGGAACAGAACTCTCAAGGAAGCTGCAAGGACCATGTAAGCTAAAGCTGGATTGCCTAAGAGATTTTGTGCTGAAGCCATTAACACTGCATGTTATACTCAAAATAGATGCATGATCAATAGGCAATTAACCAAGACTCCCTATGAGATTTGGACAGGGAGAAAGCCAAATGTTGGGTACTTCAGAATATTTGGATGCAAATGTTTCACCCATAACAATGGTAAAGATAATTTGAAAGATTTTGATGCTAAAGCTGATGAAGGTATCTTTTTGGGATACTCAATTGAGAGCAAAGCCTATAAAGTGTTGAACAAGATGACTATGGTCATAGAAGAGTCTATCCATGTGGTTTTTATGAACCTAATGTGAATGGAGAAGACATTGAAGAGTTAGCTGACAAGATGAATCAGCCAACTGTGCAGAAGAGTCCTTATGTTGAAGCTGAAATAAGAGCAATCAACCCAGAAGAAGATGAGATAGCTGAATCTCAAAGACAGATGGAAAGTCTACAGCTGAATGAAGATGAAAGAGTTGTTCAAGACAACTTAGATGTGAGACGGCTGATTCCAACTGACTTGCTCCAACCTGATGTGAGATGGCTGAGAGATCATCCACCAGAGTTAGTTACTGGAGATGTTAGAGATGGCATAAGAACCAGATCCAGAGCACATCATGAAGCAATGTTCACTTGTTTTATTTCCCAAATAGAACCAAAACATGTGTCTCAAGCATTGGATGACACACATTGGATTCAAGCCATGCAAAAAGAGCTGAATCAATTTGAAAGAAACAAGGTATGGGAATTGGTGCAGAGGCCAACCCATCAAAATGTTATTGGCAAAAAATGGGTTTTCAGAAACAAAATGAATGAGGAAGGATCTGTGGTGAGAAACAAAGCAAGATTGGTAGCCAAAGGGTATTGCCAAGAATAGGGTATAGATTTTGATGAAACCTTTGCTCCTGTTGCAAGATTGGAAGCAATAAGGATGTTTCTTGCCTATGCTGCACATAAGAACTTCACTGTATATCAAATGTATGTGAAGAGTGCATTTCTAAATGGACTGCTAGAGGAAGAAGTTTATGTTGAACAACCTCCAGGTTTTGAGCACAAGACTTTTGGAGATAAGGTGTACAAGCTCAAGAAAGCATTATATGGATTGAAACAAGCACTAAGAGCATGGTATGATACATTGTCTCAATTTCTATCTGACAATGGATTTACCAAAGGCAAAGTGGATAGAACACTCTTCAGAATTCAAGATAGAGAGAGTATATTGTTTGTTCAAATATATGTTGATGACATCATTTTTGGATCAACAAATAAAGAGTTGTGTGATAAGTTCTCAAACCTCATGCAAGGTAAATTTGAGATGAGCATGATGGGAGAGCTGACTATCTTCCTATGACTTCAAGTCAAGCAATTGAAGGATGGAACCTTCATAAGTCAAACAAAATACACCAGAGATTTAATGAAGAAATTTGGTATGGAAGAGAAGTCTTCTGTGAAAATACCAATGAACACATCAGTCAATATGGACATGGATGCGGATGGCAAGGTTGTAGATCAAACCGGATATAGAGCACTTATTGGATCATTGCTCTACTTAATACCAATGAGGCGGACATCACCTTTGCAAGTAGGTGTATGTGCAAGATTTCAATCTGCACCAAAGGAGAGCCACATGATTTTGACTAAAAGAATCTAAGGTATTTGAAGGGATGCGGAATTTGGCTTATGGTATCCAAAGGAAGGTGGATTCAAGCTTATTGGTTACTCGGACTCGGACTATCTTTGGATGTAGAGTTGAGGAAGAAGAGTACTTCAGGTATATGTTAAATGCTTGGAAATATATTGGTTTCTGGTTTAGCAAGAAGCAAAACTCAATAGCCACATCCACAGTGACAAGAGTACATAGTTGGGCGGATGTTGTGCTCAAGTCTTGTGGATGAGACAACGGTGATTTGAGAGATTATGAGATTGAAGAAAACGAGATTCCAATTATGTGTGATAACATAAGTGCTATTTCAATCACTCAGAATCCTGTGTTGCATTCAAGAACAAAGCACATTGATGTCAGATATCATTTTATAAGAGATCATGTTGAAAAGAAAGACATCACTTTGGAATATATCTCAACTGATAAGCAGTTAGCTGACATATTCACTAAGCCTCTATGTGAATCAAGTTTGAAGAGCTTAAGAATGAGCTAGGGTTAATTGAGCTGAGTTAACACAGAAGACTCAATCAGCAGAGATAGTAGATGAGAAAATGAGAAAAGAGCAAGTTTCACATATCAGCCAAGTGAAACAGCCATATCGAAAAGTCAGTTGTTTCGAGTTAGCTGACAGCTGAAAAACTTAATGAAAAGAGAGAAGCACAGTTAATTCAATTTGATATAAGCTGAGTCATTTATGAACCAAGTGACAAAACGCAGTTATTTTAAATGAGCGGGAATGTTTTTAAGGATGACATCAGCGTAATAATGACGGGTAAAGTAAAAAGAAGAGAAGCACAGTAAGCATATGATTGGATATCAATGTTGTCGCATTAAATGAAAGGAATTAAATGAGGTGTTGACGTGTTAATCTCAACCGTCAATTTTGATCAAGAATTTCAAAATCCAAATTATGTCCTTTCATGACCCTTATATATACGGTTTTCAGTCCTCTCTCTCTCTCTTACTGAAATTGTTCATCTTCACAGCAAAGGTAAAGCAAGTTCTATATTCTCTCGAAAACCCTAAGTATTCTCAAGCAAGTTCTTCAATTTTTAATCGGTAAAACTCTCTGAAAATGGCACCAAATATCGACTATGTCAAGCTCTCCAAGCAAATCCACTAAGGAGCGTCCGTTGACTTTGAAGGAATGGTGAAGCATGGTTCTGAGGAAACCCTTTTTAAGAAGATCGCTGAAATGATAGAAAAGTCAGGTCTCAAGGCTTTTCTAACCCTGGAATACTCTCACACTTACCTAGAAGAGGTAGCAATGTTCTATGTCAACGGGGAGGTACAGGACGAAGAAATCAAGTCTTCTGTCCGCAGCAAGGACATCAAAATAAGTGCTAAGGACCTTGATGTGCACTGCTTGTTGCTGTCGGAAGGCATAAAGGAGATACATAAAGCTGATGTAGACTTGGCTGCTGCATGGAAATAAGTAGCCAAACCGGAGTGTGCTGCTAAGGTAGTCTACACAACTGACAAGAAATTGCTGAAGGACCACTATCATAAGCTGATGGATGTCGTCTCCAAATGTGTAGATATGAAGTTTGGCAGCTTAAACCAGCTGTCAAAGACTAAGCTTATCGTCATGGTTGCGATCATGCAAGGCAAGAAGGTTAACTGGGCTGAGTTCGTCTATAGCAGACTCTGCAATAATGTTTTGAACAAGACCTTCAATGAATTGGCCAATCTGGAAGTGGCAAGAAAGAACGCGGAGGCAGTAAAAAGACAAGAAGAGGAGAACCAAAGGCAAACTCAGCAATAGCTCAAGAAGAAGCAAAGGGATGATGCTTCTAAACGAGCTTATGAAAAGAAGAAGAAAGAAAAAGAAAGAGAGCTGATGACTTCAAAATAGCTGAAGAAGAAAGAAGGAGGCAGCGAAGGCGTTGAAGTGTTATTGTGAACCCCTTCATGTATATTACTTATGTAAATACATTTTTGTAAGTCATCTGTAATACTTAGTGATTTTCCTAGTAATTTTTCACTATGTATTTACTCTTGTATCTTAGCATAGATATGTGTTTTGCTTTGATAAAGAATGCCATGATACCAAATGTAAACAGCTATCTAAAGGACAAGAATGCTATGATCAATAAAACGATATATTCCAAGCATACATTCGTTTGTTACTGCATTGTCTGTATGTATTTTTGTTGTTTATATTTTTGTTGAATGTTTTTAACATTTGGCATCATCAAAAAGAGGGAAATTACTAGGAATTTTATTTTGTAGATTTTGATGATACCATGTAAAACTTAAACTAGAAAGTTGGCACACGATTTTCCTTATAATTTACATTGTAATAGATAGGGCTGGAAAAGTTGAGTCAACTTAGCTATGCCTAGAAATACAAGAAGTCAAGTGAAGACTGAAGTGAAGACTCCGCTGCAAGACAGCTGAATATGGCAAAGAAGGAAAGTCAAGAACTCGACTGAAGGTGTATCAGCTGTGAAACAACTATGTGAAGAGTCAGTCAAGTCAACTCAAGAAGCCAAGTCTCCAGTTGAAGTGACAGATGAGTCATCCAAAGATTGGAAGCTAACTCAAGTCACCTGGGGAATAAAAGACTGCAGTCAAGTCAAGACAATTGAATGAGATCCGTTGATGAAAGTCAAGAATGTTACTCAGAATGGTCATATGTTAAAGTTGTCAGAGATAAAGTTTTAGTTCCAGTTGTGTGCAAAAGAAACAAACCAATGGGAAGCAGTGCACCAAGTGTCAGAAACGCTGCAATGTTGCAAGACATTAAATACGAGGAAATGTCAACATCAAAGAATGCGACAGGATAAGCCAACGAACACAAGTGACTTTTGAAATTAGCCTATCTCTTCAACGGGCCAAATTTCGAAAGTTCACTATAAAAGACTAAGGAAACTCATTGAGAAAAGGTTACCTGAACCACAAACAAGCAAGTATTATTCAAGCTATTAACCTGAAATATTCTCAAGTATATTCAAAGCAAATCCTCAAGCCTGAAACTCAAAGGAAATCAATCCAACACAAGTTGTGAAGGAAAGACAACTTCAAATCTATTGAAGAGGAAACTTTTGAAGAATCAAAAGGGGTCTACTTTCCAAGGAGAATTGTATGAAGGTTCAAGGTCGAACCAGTATCAATTTATTGGAGGGCTTCGTGATCAAATCCAAGAGCTTGAGAAAGTGAGCTGAAGTAGCAAGGCAGCTGCCCTGTGTAGAAGCTGAGTCGCAAGAGAACCCAACTGTGTGACCAAGGCTGTCTCTAGACTGTTCACCACTTTGTAAACTGATCTAGAAGAGAGTATTAGAAAATTACCCCATCTTCGAACCTCTATAAAAATTAACTGTGTCATTTATTTTTTCAGCATATTTATATTTCTGCATATTTACATCATATCTGCTGATAAACTCGTATTTGCTATCCAACTGATTAATAACCAAGTGCTAAAATTAAGTGTTAAAATAAGCTTAAAACAAATCAAATGGTGTTAAATCTTCCGCTGATAAAACCAACACAGCCAAGTTAAAGTTCAGGTTAAATAGCCGAGTTATTCTATCAACAGCTTTATCGAGTCTGTTGAGTGGCTAACTTAGCTGAATAACCAACTTAGCTGTCCCTCAAGGACACAGCTGTTTGAGTTAACTCTGTAATAATTTTCAAAGAACTAAAATCAAAAAACTGGTAAGGTTTATTCAACCCCCCCCCCCTTCTAAACCTTACTCCACCCCTTGGGACCTGCAATTCCATTTGTGTGTGATAACACCAGTGCTATTGCAATCACTCAGAATCCTGTGTTGCATTCAAGAACAAAGCACATTGATGTCAGATACCATTTATAAGAGATCATGTTGAAAAGAAAGACATCGCTTTCGGATATATCTCAACTGATAATCAGTTAGCTGACATATTCACCAAGCCTCTATGTGAATCAAGATTTGAAGAGCTTAAGAATGAGCTAGGGTTAATTGAGCTGAGTTGACACTCAGAAGACTCAATCAGTAGGGATAGAAGATGAGAAAATAAGAAAAAAACAAGTTTCACACATCAACCAAGTGAAACAGCCACATCGAGAAGTCAGTTGTATCGAGTTAACTGACAGCTGAGTCACTTAATGAAAAGAGAGAAGTAGAGTTAAGTCATATTTGATATAAGCTGAGCCATTTATGAACTAAGTGATAAAAACACAGTCGTTTTAAATGAGCGGGAATGTTTTTAAGGATGACATCGGCGTAATAATGATGGGTACAGTAAAAAGCTGCATAGTAAGCATATGATTGGATATAAATGTTGCTGCATTTAATGCAGGGAATTAAATGCGGTTTGACGTCTAAATCTACACCGTTGATCTCGATCAAAAATTCAAAATCCATAGAATTATCCTTTCATAACCCTTATATATGCGGTTTTCTGTTCTCTCTCTCTCTTACTGAAATTGTTCATCTCCAAAGCAAAGTCAAAGCAAGTTATATTCTCTCTCAGAAACCCTAAGTTTACTCAAGCAAGTTCTTCATTTTTTAATCGGTAAAACTCTCTGAAAATGGCAATAAAGATCGATTATGTTAAGCTCTCAAAGTAAATCCATTCAGGATCGTTCGTAGACTTCGAAGGAATGGTAAAGCGGGGCTCTGATGAAACCCTTGCTAAGAAGATCTCTGAAATGATAGAAAAGTCAGGTCTCAAGGCTTTTCTAACCATAGAACACCCTCACACTTACCTAGAAGAGGTCGCAATATTCTATGTCAACGCGGAGGTGCAGGACGAAGAAATCAAGTCTTCTGTCCACAGCAAGGACATCAAAATAAGTGCTAAGGACCTTGATGTGCACTGCTTGTTGCTGTCGGAAGGCATAAAGGAGATACATAAAGCTGATGTAGACTTGGCTGCTGCATGGAAAGAAGTAGCCAAACCAGAGTGTGCTGCTAAGGTAGTCTACACAACTGACAAGAAATTGCTGAAGGACCACTATCATAAGCTGATGGATGTCGTCTCCAAATGTGTAGATATGAAGTTTGGCAGCTTCAACCAGCTATCAAAGACTAAGCTGATCATCATGGTTGCGATCATGCAGGGCAAGAAGTTTAACTAGGCTGAGTTCGTCTACAGCAGACTCTGCCAGAATGTTATGAACAAGACCTTCAATGAATTGGCCAATCTGGAAGTGGCAAGAAAGAACGCGGAGGCAGTAAGAAGGCAAGAAAAGGAGAACCAAAGGCAAACTCAGCAATGGCTCAGGAGGAAGCAAAGGGATGATGCTTCTAAACGAGCTTATGAAAAGAAAAAGAAAGCTGAAGAAGAAAGAAAAAAAAAGAGAGCTGATGACTTCGAAATAGCTGAAGAAAAAAGAAGGAGGCATCGAAGGCGTTGAAGTGTAGTTGCGAACCCCTTCATGTATATTACTTATGTAAATACATTTTTGTAAGTCATCTGTAATACTTAGTGATTTTCCTTGTAATTTTGTAAGTCAGCTATGCCTAGAAATACAAGAAGTCAACTGAAGACTGAAGTGAAGACTCCGCTGCAAGACAGTTGAGTATGGCAAAGAAGGAAAGTCAAGAACTCGACTGAAGGTTTATCAGCTGTGAAACAGCTATATGAAGAGTCAGTCAAGTCAACTCAAGAAGTCAAGTCTCAAGTTGAAGTGACAGATGAGTCATCCAAAGATTGGAAGCTAACTCAAGTCACCTGGGGATGTAAACACCTATGTAAAGGACAAGAATGCTATGATCAATAAAACGATCTATTCCAAGCATACATTCTTTTGTTACTGCATTGTCTGTATCTATCTTTGTTGTTTATATTTTTTTTGAATGTTTTTAAGATTTGGCATCATCAAAAAAGGGGAAATTGTTAGGAATTTTATTTTGTAGATTTTGATGATACCATGTAAAACTTAAACTAGAAAGTTGGCACCCCATTTTCCTTGTAATTTACATTGTAATAGATATGGCTGGAAAAGCTGAGTCAAGTCAGCTATGCCTAGAAATACAAGAAGTCAATCAAGATCAAGTGAAAACTCATTGCAAAGACAGTTGAGTATGGCAAAGAAGGAAAGTCAAGAACTCGACTGAAGGTGTATCAGCTGTGAAACAGCTATGTGAAGAGTCAGTCAAGTCAACACAAGAAGCCAAGTCTCAAGTTGAAGTGACAGATAAGTCATCCAACGATTGGAAACTAACTCAAGTCGCCTGGGGAATAAAAGACTGCAGTCAAGTCAAGACAACTGAACGAGATCCGTTGATGAAAATCAAGAATGTTACTCAGAATGGTAACATGTTAAAGTTGTCAGAGATAAAGTATTAGTTCCAGTTGTGTGCAAAAGGAACAAACCAATGGGAAGCAGTGCACCAAGTGTCAGAAACATTGCAATGTTGCAAGACATTAAATACGAGGAAATGTCAACATCAAGGACTGCAACAAGACAAGCCAACGAACACAAGTGACTTTTGAAATTATCCTATCTCTTCAACGGGCAAAATTTCGAATGTTCACTATAAAAGGCTGAGGAAACTCATTGAGAAAAGGTTACCTGAACCACAAACAAGCAAGTATTATTCAAGCTATTAACCTGAAATATTCTCAAGTATATTCAAAGCAAATCCTCAAGCCTGAAACTCGAAGGAAATCAATCCAACACAAGTTGTGAAGGAAAGACAACTTCAAATCTGTTGAAGAGGGAACTTTTGAAGAATCAAAAGGGGTCTACTTTCCAAGGAGGATTGTAGGAAGGTCCAAGATCGAACCAGTATCAATTTATTGGAGGGCTTCGTGATCAAATCCAAGAGCTTGAGAAAGTGATCTGAAGTAGCAAGGCAGCTGCCCTGTGTTGAAGCTGAGTCGCAAGAGAAGCCAGTTGTGTGACCAAGGCTGTCTCTAGACTGTTCACCACTTTGTAAACTAATCTGTTACTTAGTGGATTCCTCCAGGAGTTGGAGAAGAGAGGATTAGAAGAATTACCCCATCTTCGAACCTCTATAAAAATTAACTGTCATTTATTTTTTCAGCATATTTATATTTCTGCATATTTACATCATATCTGCTGATAAACTCGTATTTGCTATCCAACTGATTAATAACCAAGTGCTAAAATCAAGTGTTAAAATAAGCTTAAAATAAATCAAAGGGTGTCAAATCTTCCGCTGATAAAACCAACACAACCAAGTTAAAGTTCAGGTTAAACAGCCGAGTTATTCTATCAACAGCTCTATCGAGTCTTTTGAGTGGCTAACTTAGCTGAATAACCAACTTAGTTGTCCCTCAAGGACACAGCTGTTTGAGTTAACTCTGTAATAATTTTCAAACAACTAAAATCAAAAAATTGGTAAGGTTTATTCAACCCCCCTTCTAAACCTTACTCACACCCCTTGGGACCTACAATTCCAATTGTGTGTGATAACACCAGTGCTTTTGCAATCACTCAGAATCCTGTGTTGCATTCAAGAACAAAGCACGTTGATGTCAGATACCATTTATAAGAGATCATATTGAAAAGAAAGACATCGCTTTCGGATATATCTCAACTGATAATCAGTTAGCTGACATATTCACCAAGCCTCTATGTGAATCAAGATTTGAAGAGCATAAGAATGAGCTAGGGTTAATTGAGCTGAGTGGACACTCAGAAGACTCAATCAGCAGGAATAGAAGATGAGAAAATGAGAGAAAAAACAAGTTTCACACATCAACCGAGTGAAACAGCCACATCGAGAAGTCAGTTGTATCGAGTTAACTGACAGTTGAGTCACTTAATGAAAAGAGAGAAGCAGAGTTAAGTCATATTTGATATAAGCTGAGTCATTTATGAACTAAGTGACAAAAACGTAGTCGTTTTAAATGAGCGGGAATGTTTTTAAGGATGACGTCAGCGTAATAATGATGGGTACAGTAAAAAGTTGCACAGTAACCATATGATTGGATATAAATGTTGTTGAATTTAATGCAGGGAATTAAATGTGGTTTGACGTCTTAATCTACATAGTTGATCTCGATCAAAAATTCAAAATCTGTAGAACTGTCCTTTCATAACCCTTATATATGCGGTTTTCTGTTCTCTCTCTATCTCTTACTGAAACTGTTCATCTCCAAAGCAAAGTCAAAGCAAGTTATATTCTCTCCCATAAACCCTAAGTTTACTCAAGCAAGTTCTTTAGTTTTTAATCGGTAAAACTTTCTGAAAATGGCACCAAAGATCGAATATGTTAAGCTCTCAAAGCAAATCCATTCGGGATCGTCCGTAGACTTCGAAGGAATGGTGAAGCAGGGCTCTGATGAAACCCTTTTAAGAAGATCGTTGAAATGATAGAAAAGTCAGGTCTCAAGGCTTTTCTAACCATGGAATACTCTCAGAGGTCGCAATATTCTATGTCAAAGCGGAGGTGCAGGATGAAGAAATCAAGTCTTATGTCCACAGCAAGGACATCAAAATAAGTGCTAAGGACCTTACTGTGCACTGCTTGTTGCTGTCGGAAGACATAAAAGAGATACATGAAGCTGATGTAGACTTGGCTGCTGCATGGAAAGAAGTAGCCAAACCGGAGTGTGCTGCTAAGGTAGTCTACACAATTGACATGAAATTGCTGAAGGACCACTATCATAAGCTGATGGATGTCGTCTCCAAATGTGTAGATATGAAGTTTGGCAGCTTCAACCAGCTGTCAAAGACTAAGCTGATCATCATGGTTGCGATCATGCAGGGCAAGAAGGTTAACTGGGCTGATTTCGTCTACAGCAGACTCTGCCAGAATGTTTTGAACAAGACCTTCAAAGAATTGGCCAATCTGGAAGTGGCAAGAAAGAACGCGGAGGCAGTAAGAAGACAAGAAGAGGAGAACCAAAGGCAAACTCAGCAGTGGCTCAAGAGGAAGCAAAGGGATGATGCTTGTAAACGAGCTTATGAAAAGAAGAAGAAAGCTGAAGAAGAAAGAAAAAAAAAAGAGAGCTGATGACTTTGAAATAGCTGAAGAAGAAAGAAGGAGGCAGCAAAGGCGTTGAAGTATTGCTGCGAACCCCTTCATGTATATTACTTATGTAAATACATTTTTGTAAGTCATTTGTAATACTTAGTGATTTTCCTTGTAATTTTGTAAGTCAGCTATGCCTGGAAATACAAGAAGTCAACTGAAGACTGAAGTGAAGACTCCGCTGCAAGACAGCTGAGTATGGCAAAGAAGGAAAGTCAAGAACTCGACTGAAGGTGTATCAGCTGTGAAACAGCTATATGAAAAGTCAGTCAAGTCAACTCAAGAAGTCAAGTCTCAAGTTGAAGTGACAGATGAGTCATCCAAAGATTGGAAGCTAACTCAAGTCACTTGAGGAATAAAATACTGCAGTCAAGTCAAGACAACTGAACGAGATCCGTTGATGAAAGTCAAGAATGTTACTCAGAATGGTAACATGTTAAAGTTGTCAGAGATAATGTGTTAGTTCCAGTTGTGTGCAAAAGGAACAAACCAATGGGAAGCACTGCACCAAGTGTCAGAAATGCTGCAATGTTGCAAGACATTAAATACGAGGAAATGTCAACATCAAGGAATGCGACAGGATAAGCCAACGAACACAAATGACTTTTGAAATTAGCATATCGCTTCAACGGGCAAAATTTCAAAAGATCACTATAAAAGGCTGAGGAAATTCATTGAGATAAGGTGACCTTGACTACCTTAACCACGAACAAGCAAGCATTATTGAAGCAATTAACCTGCAATATTCTCAAGTATATTCAAGCAAATCCTCAAGCCTGAAACTCGAAGGAAATCGATCCAACACAAGCTGTGAAAGAAAGACAACTTCAAATCTGTTGAAGAGGAAACTTTTGAATAATCAAAAGGGGTCTACTTTCCATGGAGGATTGTAGAAAGGTTCAAGGTCGAACCAGTATCAATTTATTGGAGGGCTTCGTGATCAAATCCAACAGCTTGAGAAAGTGAGCTGAAGTAGCAAGGTAACTGCCCTGTGTAGAAGTTGAGTCGCAAGAGAAGCCAGCTGTGTGACCAAGGCTGTCTCTATACTATTCACCACATTGTAAACTGATCTGTTACATAGTGGATTCCTCCAGGAGTTGGAGAAGAGAGGATTAGATTAATTACCCCATCTTCGAACCTCTATACAAATTAACTGTGTCATTTATTTTTCAGCACATTTATATTTTTGCATATTTATATCGTATCTGCTAATAAACTTATATTTGCTATCCAACTGATTAATAACCAAGTGCTAAAATCAGGTGTTAAAATAAGCTTAAAATAATTCAAAGGGTTTTAAGTCTTTCACAGATAAAATCAACACAGCCAAGTTAAAGTTTAGGTTAAACAGCAGAGTAATTCTATCAACAGCTCTATCGAGTCTGTTGAGTGGCTAACTGAGCTAAATAACCAACTTAGTTGTCCCTCAAGGACACATCTATTTGATTTAACTCTGTTATAATTTTAAAAGGACTAAAATTGAAAAGTTGGTATGGTTTATTCAACCCTCCCTTCTAAACCTTACTCACATCCCTTGGGACCTACAATAGTAGATCTGTTTACTAGAGTTGGTTTGTCGATTGTCATTAAACTTTGGGCGGTAATTTTAATGTACTTTGACCATTTGAATTCCCTACCTCTTCGTATATCGCGCCCATAATGGCGCATCCCATCAATCTTGTCCCCCTTATCCGTTCGTCTCCTGACTGTTGATCTTCCTCCCATCCAATGGCTCAGATTCTTTGTTTATTCCTTAAACCTTAACTGCTAAGGGTCGGTCCCTTTTTATAAGGGAACTTCAGTTATTTCGTCTTCTTCTTCCTCTCCATTTTCTAGCATTTTCGCCTTCCCTATCACAGCTCCTTCCATGGCTAGCCGCTCAAGTAAGTTTTCCCTTCTCCTTTTCTTTTTGCATTAGATTTTCTCTTTTCTTTTTTCTTTTTTTCTTTTTCCTTTATAATATCTGCTTATGCCCCCTCTGTTTCTCTCCTCTCTGTTAAGTACTTAGTTTTTTTACCCCTTTCTCTCCTCAGGCCCATCTGAGATTGATTATTGTCATTTTCTCTGGACTTGCTCTTGGTACTAGGCTCATGCTTGGTAGATTCCTCCATTAGGATGTGCTTTTCTGCTCAACTTAATAACTCCTCCAAGTTGGAGGGAGGTTTCTCGACCAAGGATTCTTTCAGACGTCCTTGGCAAAGATTCTATTGTAGTATTTCGGCCAAAATCTCATGCTGGACATTGGCAACTTCATTGATGGCTTCCATAAACCGCTTTATAAACTCCCGCAGTGTTTCTCCTTCTTTTTGTTCAACTGGAAGAGGTGAGCAATGGTCTTGAGGCACTTTCTGTTGATGGAGAATAGTTGTATAAAAGCATCGGTAAGTTTTTCCATCCCAGAAGTTGATCCTATCGGGAGCTTTTGAACCAAGTCAGTGCTCACTTGGTCGCAGTAGTATAGAACCCTTACAATAAGAGGCATCCGTCATTTCATAGAGATCCGCTTTCGCGTAGAATTTATCCAAGCATTCCTCGGGATCTCCAGTACCATCATACTCCAGGAGATTGGAGGTCTTGATTCCCGAAGGTAGTTGCTCAGTTATGATGGCAGGGGCTAGTGAACTTCTCTTCATGAGGGTGGTGGCCCGTGAGTGGGCATGACTAGGTTGTACTGCTCGAGATTCTTCAGCTAATAGCGGCTCTTCACGATTCTCGCCGCGTCGTTCATCTCTTCCTCCCTGACCTTCCAGGTGAGGGTCTTCAGTGGTGGGCGAAGCCAGGACGCTCCTCCCGCGGCTCGGCGCGCAGCCTTGATGCCTCGGGGCATTCCTGGCAGCTTCATCTAGCAGAGCTTTGAGGGCTTCCCAGGTCAGACGAATTTCTTCACCTCAGGTGGAGAGGGTGGCACTCCTCCAGGAGGAGGAGGGTTGGCCCCTCGTCTTCCAGGCGATCGTTCTTCTTGCTGATCTCTGGCCCCGCGGCAGCAGCTTGAGATCTAGTTTCACGTGCTTGAGATTGGGTCTGCATCCTCGTGTGCTTTGGTTGTTCCCCAAATGGCACCAAAATGATGTTGCTTTTTAGTGCAGATCACTCCAAGTCAATGATTCTGATGAAAGTCAAAGTCTTCCTCTTCCCGATGGGGAAGTCTTCTAACTCTTCTTCTCCAAGAGCTGGAAATTCTTCAATTGGGAACTTGCCTGCGCATACGCAAATGTTAGACGGGCCCCAAGTTGTCCCGGGAAGATCCTTCCAACGCTCAAGTCAGCAGAGTCATCGAGAGAGAAATTAAGAGTAAACGGATACTGAATTAATACGTAAGAGTAATTATGAGTCAGATTACTTACAAATGAAGAGGATGGACCTTTTTATACCTGGATGATGGTCCTCGTGAGCTGTGTAGGAAAAATTAGCCTGTGGGCGATCTCAGGACTCCTTTGAGCCGGGTTATTCCATTAATAGCCCATTGGGCAATTAATATTATACCAATATATAAATCGAATTATGTATTACATATTAAATATCGTTTTGCCCCCAACAATAACAACAAGACAATCATCCATCTAGCCTTTTAAATTTCAAATTTTTTTGGTATGGAATACACCTGTTGGTGAATTTCAGTGTGGTCCAACCCAAATTTAATAAGGTCACTCCTACATCCAGTGCAGTCTATCAATCACACCGGTCCTATGGTGGCTACATCACTGTGTGATTGGATGTGAGATGAAAGTTAATATTAATATTTTTCTTAGTGAAATGGTGATGGTGATGGACGTAACTGATGATTAAAAAAATTAATACTGAACAAATGGTATATATTTTTAAAAAGTTTTGTAAGCATCCGATGTTTGAGCATAAAGTTACTTGCGATAACTTATTATAAGCAAAGTCTCCTTTAAAACCCAAAAATTTGCGATAACTTATTATAAGCAAAGTCTCCTTTAAAACCTAAAAATCTGGCCTGAACTCTATGGGTCCAACTCCAACTTCAAATCAGTTTTACTGTAAGAATAAATGACTAGCTCGAGTTGTTAGGTAATATGAAACTGATTTAATTTATTGGAATGACGACCAAATTTAAGTATTTATTTCTTCAATTTTATTTATTGTGTATCAAAGTTTTGGTCGCATCTTCACGAATTAGGAGGAGTATCAATTTGTTTTTTAGTAATTAAAATACATAGTATAGTTTCATTATTTAGTGATGATTATTGTCATTATTGTTATTTGACGATATTGTTTTAAGACATGATTACATTCTTCATTTATAAGACAGGATTACATTCTTCGTTAAATGAAGATACGAAAGACTTAGGAATGTCAATTTCCTCTGAATCCGATGGAGGATCCGATACTCGATCCTAACAAATGAGGGTTGGAGGGTATTTTTGTACTCGATTAAATAAATAGGTACATGGGCATGAGAATTTTTCGGTTTGGGTATGGAGGTGGGTCTAAGTACATCATACTCATACCCATAGGGATGGCAATGGCCGAGGACGGGGATGGTATTGTTAGATAAATGTTTTTATCAAGATTTTGATGATTATGTTTAAATGAGTTTTTATACCAAAACAATGTTAATAAATGTTGTCCAAATACTCCTAAATGATTTAAAATGTTTTTGCTAATTTTTGGAGTATTTCTTAGAATTTATTTTTCGATAAAAATGGACAACACTTTTGATGGTTTTGTTTAAATTGATTTTTGCACCAAAACAATGTTTATAAATGTTGTCAAAATACTCCCAAGTGATTTAAAATGTTTTTACTAATTTTTTGGAGTATTTCTTGAAGTTTATTTTTTTATAAAAATCGGACAACATTTTAAAATTGGAGGTCGATCGGTCGCCCATAACGTCGACCGGTACCTGAAGAACACAAATATTGAAAAGCGAACGCATCTTGAATCAAAAAATAGAGAGGGGACGGTCAAGAGGGCGACCGGTCGCACCCTAGAAGCGACCTGGTCGCACCCCTTCGACTGTGCACTGGATCGCACTATTTTTTCAAAACGCGTCAAATCTTATTACAGGGCAACCGGTCTCCTATGTTACTTTTTGACAAAGAAAAATTCCAACCGTTGCAATCCTTATCAGCAAGATTTACTTTTCATTTTTGTACAATATTTCTACATCTTGTGATCCTCTTTTTGTAGACAAAAGTGAAGAAGAATGAGCCTATGTTGGGAGCCTATGTTGGTGAAGACTCTCCTATAAATAGAGGATGAATTGAAGACACAAGATACAAAAAACATAGAAGCAAAATACACAACAAGAAATCTGCAAATTCTTCAAGCTTTCATTTTTACATTCTTGTTGTAATAGCCTAAGCACTTTCACTTGCACATCTTTGAGGTCTAGGCTTTTGATTCTTGATTACACTTGCACTCAATCTTTGTATTGGTTTTATAGAGTTGTAATCTTTGAATTTTGTCCATCATTCAACACAAGACATCCTTGTGAGTATTCTTGTGGTAAGAATACACTTGGGTGATCTAGGTGATAGGTGTTTGAAGAGTGTGGTACTCTTCAAAGGTGGTGAAGGAAGATTGTGGTAATCTTCTTGAAGGTGTTGTAAGAGGATTGTGGTAATCCTCAAGGTGTTGTATTAATTTTGGAAATTAATAAAATCTTTTTTTCTTTTTGAAATCCATCCCGGAGATACTGGGGTGATAGAGGATTAGTCCTAGGTGGGTTGATCAATGAGTGTTGTTTAATTTCCGCGTTTACATTCTTGTCATTTACTTGTTCATTAGAAAAAGAGGGCGATTTGCGAAAAATCGGCATAATCTATTCACCCCCCCTCTAGATTATCGTAGCCACTTGGACTAACAAGTGGTATCAAAGCCGAACTCTTTGGCTAGCTCGTTCCGAGTAAAGAGGAAAGATTCATGGCTACGAATAAAGCTTATCTCACCACCGGCGCCTCCACAAAGAAGCCACCACTATTCGACGCCAACAACTACGCATTTTGGAAAGACCGCATGGAGTGCTTTCTACAAGGGTGCGGATTTGATATTTGGAATGTGGTCATAGAAGGAGTTGCTCAACCAACAACAAAATTGGAGGATGGTACCACGACTCCCAAGCCATTCAAGGAGTACGATGAAAATGACAAGAAGGCTTTCTCTCTAAACGGTAAGGCCTTAAATATTTTACATTGCTCTCTTACCGCCACCGAATATAATCGCATAAGAGGCATATGGTCGACACATGAAGTTTGGGAAAAATTATAAACCATCTATGAGGGCACAAAGAAAGTGAAGCAAGCAAGAAAAACAATGCTTGTGAAAGACTTTGAAAATTTCAATATGCATGATGGTGAAAGCATATCAAAAATAGTGGAAAGGCTTGACAACATTGTTAATCCTCTTGTGGCTCTTGGAAAGGTCATCTCCGAAGAAGACAAGGTGACCAAGGTATTGAACGCCCTTCCCGGCTCATGGTCCGAAAAGGTGACGGTAATCACGGAAGCTCAAAATCTTGAGACACTCAAGTTTGATGAGCTCATTGGGAACCTCCTCATTTATGAAGTATATCTCAAGGAGAGAAAAAATTCTCAACCATCCACCTCTAAACCGGGTACGCAAAATATTATTAAAGGCTTAGCATCTTCTTCTAATAATGTTTATTATGCTAGTGATGCGGATGATGAAGAAACGGCGGCTCTTGTTAGAAAATTTGCAAAATTTGTAAACAAAAATAATGCAAGAAAGCCTAGAGACAATTCTTGTTTCAAATGCGGAAAATCCGGGCACTACATAGCCGATTGCCCAAAATTAGCGGAAGAGGAACAAAAGAAGAAAAAACCTTTTTCGAAAAAGAAGGCGTTAAATGCGGACGTCAAAACTTGGGATGAATTACTTGAAACAACCGACGGGGAAGGAGAATCCGAACATGGTCTTATGGCCATAGACGATGAAAATACCAAGGTACGCTCTAATGCTTCATCTTCTTCCCTAGTTGATGAATTACAATGTGATTTTGATGAATTGCAAAATGAGTTTCAAAATTTGATTGTTAAATACAAGAATTTGAAAAAGGAGCATAAAGAGCTTAAACTAGAAAAAGATAAATTATTTACTTCCTATGATTCTCTTGATAAGGCTCATGCTATTACTCTTACTATGGTCCGTACTCTTGAAACCGAAAAACAAACGCTCACAAATGATATTGAAAATTTGAAAAAGGATGTGCATCGATTCAATTTAAGTACGGATAAAGTCACAAAAATTTTAGATGCACAAAGAGGTGAGCATTCTAAATTAGGACTTGGTTACAAACCTTTTCAAAATACTTTTAAGAAAAAAGACCAAGGTCCAATCTTTGTACGTGCTAGTAGTCCTCGTATTATTACTTATTTTTATTGTGGTAAGAATAGACACTATGCTAGCAATTGTAAATTGAAGAATAATTTTAGCTATTATTGGAGACCTAAAGGTCTCAAGGCTAACCCCCATGGACCCCAAAATTATAGGGTACCTAAAAATAATTCCTTTGTAGGTTATAGGGGCTATAAAAACAATGGAAGAATCAAAATGGCTCGTGGACAGCGGATGTTCACGCCATATGACCGGAAAGAGAGAACTTTTTACCAACATCAAGCTCCAAGAAGAGGGTATGGTCATGTTCGGCAATGGCAAAGGAAGAATTCTTGGAAATGGAGAAATTGGTAACTCTTCTTTCTCTCTTAGTAATGTTCTTTTAGTAGAAGGGCTTAAGTTCAATTTGATAAGTGTTAACCAACTTTGTGATTCAAATTATAATGTTGTTTTTAATAAATAAAAATGCCTTATTTCCAAAAATGATAAAATTATTTGTGAAGCAATTAGAAAAGGCAATCTTTACAAAATTTGTACAAGTGATTTGGTTAGTCAAAATGTTTCTTGTCTTGTCGCCAATAATGATTTAACTAGCTTATGGCATAGGCGACTTGGGCATGTTGGATACAAAAATTTGCAAACTATTTACAAAAACCAACATGTAAAAGGACTACCCAAATTGAATTTTGAAAATCTTGGCTTATGTGACACTTGTCAAAAGAACAAATTAGTTAAGAGTAGTTTTAAGCCCAAAAATAAAATTTCCACTACCAAACCCCTACAAATGCTTCATCTTGATTTGTATGGGGATATTGATACGGCAAGTCTAAGTGGAAAATATTACACTTTTGTTATAGTTGATGATTTTTCTAGATATACTTGGGCTCTATTTCTTACAAATAAAAGCGATGCCGTTAATGGGTTTGTTAAGTTGTGTAGACTTATTGAAAATGAAAAGGAAGATACTATTAAGTCTATTCGAAGTGATCGAGGTGGAGAATTTGACGGCGAATTTAGAGTCTTTTGTGAAACCAAGGGATATAGTCATAATTTTTTGGCTCCAAGGACACCTCAACAAAATGGAGTAGCCGAAAGGAAGAATCAGACACTTCA
Source organism: Rehmannia glutinosa (assembly GCA_016081115.2). Taxonomy (NCBI): domain Eukaryota; kingdom Viridiplantae; phylum Streptophyta; class Magnoliopsida; order Lamiales; family Orobanchaceae; genus Rehmannia; species Rehmannia glutinosa. The sequence continues at coordinate 66,270,731 of CM071932.1, forward strand.
AGAAATGAGTCGGTCCATACTAAATGAATTTTCACTTCTAAAATATTTTTGGGCCAAAGCCGTAAGTACCGCTTGCTATGTCATTAATCGAGTTTATATTCGTCCTAAAATGAATAAAACTCCATATGAGCTTTGGAAAGGAAGAACTCCAAATATTAGTTATTTCAAAATATTTGGATGTAAATATTTTATTTTGAATACTAAGGATCAATTAGACAAACTTGATCCTAAAGCCGATGAAGGAATATTTATGGGGTATTCAACCAAGAGCAAAGCATATCGGGTTTACAATAAGACCAGTGGAGTTGTTGAAGAATCTATCCATGTCAAATTCAATGAAGCTTAGGGTGTTGAAAGGATACTCAATGATGAAAGTGATGAAGAGGATATTGTTGAACCCATTGTTCAAGATGATACTCAAAATGATCAACCTTCAAGCTCAAATGTTCCTCAAGAAGATAAAGGTGATACTTCGAATCTTCCCATAGCATTGAAATTTAAGGGAGATCACCCAAAAGATCTTATTATTGGTGATCCCCTTGATAAAGTAATGACTCGAGGAAAATTTGCCGAAAAAGCTCTTATATCTCAAAAAGAGCCTAAAAATGCTACGGAAGCCATTGAAGATGAGGATTGGTTTTTAGAAATTCAAGAGGAGTTGAATCAATTTGAAAGGAATGATGTATGGGAATTAGTACCTTGTCCTCCATCTCAAACCATTATTGGTACAAAATGGGTATTTCGGAGCAAGCTCGATGACCAAGGCAATATTGTTCGAAACAAAGCAAGGTTAGTAGCTCAAGGTTATTGTCAAGAAGAAGGTATTGATTATGATGAAACATTTGCACCCGTAGCACATTTAGAAGCTATTCGTATTTTACTTGCCTATTCTTGTTTTAAAAATTTCAAGCTTTACCAAATGGATGTAAAATCCGCATTTTTAAATGGTATTATTCAAGAATAAGTCTATGTAAAACAACCTCCGGGGTTTGAAAATTTTTCTAGGCCTAATGATGTTTATAAACTTAAAAAGGCCTTATATGGTTTAAAACAAGCACCCCGTGCATGGTATGATAGACTTAGCTCTTTTCTTTTGCAAAATGGTTTTACAAGAGGTAAAGTTGATACTACTCTCTTTGTTTTCGAAAAAAGGCAAGATTGCTTATTAGTGCAAATTTATGTTGATGAGATTATTTTTGGTGCTACTAATGAATCCTTGTGCAAGAAATTGTCTAAGTTAATGCAAGGTGAATTTGAAATGAGCATGATGGGGGAGCTCAACTTCTTCCTTGGACTTCAAATTAAGCAATGCCAAGAAGGAATATACATTTCACAATCCAAGTATACAAAAGAACTTTTGAAGAAGTTCGGAATTGAAGAAGGAAGAATCGTTTCTACCCCAATGGCAACAAACGTCAAGATTGACAAAGATGAAAAAGGCAAGCCGGTTGATGAATCCAAATATCAAGGTATGATTGGTAGTTTACTTTATTTAACCGCAAGTAGACCGGATATTCTTCATGCCGTATGCCTATGTGCTCGTTTTCAAAGCAATCCCAAAGAATCTCATATGAGTGCCGTTAAAAGGATTTTTCGATATTTGAAAGGCACTATTCAATATGGTTTATTCTATCCAAAGAATGAAATTTTTTCTCTTAAAGGCTATAGTGATTCGGATTATGCGGGAAATATTGATGATCGGAAAAGTACTTCCGGATCATGTCAATTTTTAGGCGATTGCCTAGTTTCTTGGTTTTCAAAGAAGCAAAATTGTGTTTCACTTTCAACGGCCGAAGCCGAATACATTTCCGCAACCTTTTGTTGTACTCAATTGCTTTGGATGAAACAAACTTTAGCGGATTATAAATGTTCTTTTGAAAATGTTCCTATCTTTTGTGATAACATATCCGCTATAAATATTGCTCAAAACCCGGTTCATCATAACTGTACTAAACATATTGAGATTGGACATCATTTTCTAAGGGATTGTGTTTCAAAACGAAAAATTGAGATATCTTTTGTACCATCTCAAGATCAATTAGCGGACATTTTTACAAAACCGCTATCTTCCGAGATTTTTGCATCAATACGAGCTCGGTTAGGCATAATGCATATTGAATGAGGTCTATGATTGCATTTTGCATGTTTTTAAAACTTAGAGGCGAAAAATTGGATTTTTGGTTCAAACCTCGGATTTTGGAAAAACAGAAAGAACCACTGGGCTGATTGGGGAAAGGCCGACCGGTTGCCCATGACGTCGACCGGTCGCCCACTCCCCCAACCGGTCGCCCTTAACCAAAAATTGGATAAAAACGTTTATGTTCTCAGTTTCATCATTTTTGGTATTTTGTGTTCATTTTTTGTCCCCTACGCATTTTTCACACAAATTTCACTTCAAATTTGTTTTATTGCATACATTTCATATTTTGGACTTCATGAGGCTCGATTATCATCATCATTGTTCATCTTTACCGATTAAATGGTAAGAATTTCTCCTTTTAATCTCAATTGGGTTGAACCCTTGAGAATGTGCTTGTATCTTGATATCTTGTTGAAATTCTTGTATTAATATGTTGTTTATGATGATTGATGATGAATGAATATTGTTGTATTGAAATTGGTGATGAAAATTTTTGGCTTAAACGAATCACAAAGGCGCTATATTTCTCTTGTTTTATTCGACGCACGCCAAGTGTTCGACAAAATGTTTCAATGAAAAATTCATCACCTACATGATTCTCTTGATTTGAAAAGTCTTATAAGTTTATAAAGATCATGTTTTATCAATCAAATGAGCTTTTAAAAATCAAATGAGCAATTTTTCCTTTTATTTGGAATTTAAGCTTATATGTTCAATATGCTCGATAAATCTATAAAATTGCGCACTTTGATTTAATTGTATGATGTTTTTATCATGCTAACATTATTTTTGATGATTCCAAAGGGGGAGAAACAAGAAAAACGCTCCTAAGCTCAAAGAAGCATAAATAAGCTCGCAAGAAAAGCTATAAGCTAAAGCTCTTAAAAGCCAAAAGCTATGGATAATACTTAGTCCATGTGATGTATTATGGACTTTTATACTTAACTAATGATGCTTTTGTGACAGGGGGAGCTTATAAGCTCATGATATTCAAGCTCAAGTTGTAAAAGCTAAGCTTTAAGCTTTTAGTTGTTGCTTCTATACTTACTCTTGCTATGCTTGTTGATAGGGGGAGCTTGTGCAAAAATGATTTTGAAAAATCTTTGCTCCTATCCTTATGAGTTTGTACTTATGATGAATCTTGCTTAAAATGGATTGATGTTTTAGACCGGAAAATTTGTTTCGTTTTAAAATCAACTTCCTAAAATTGTTTTGGTTTGTAATCATCAAAAAGGGAGAGTTTGTTAGATAAATATTTTATCAAGATTTTGATGATTATGTTTAAATGAGTTTTTATACCAAAATAATGTTAATAAATGTTGTCCAAATACTCCTAAATGATTTAAAATATTTTTGCTAATTTTTGGAGTATTTCTTAGAATTTATTTTTCGATAAAAATGGACAACACTTTTGATGGTTTTGTTTAAATTGGTTTTTGCACCAAAACAATGTTTATAAATGTTGTCAAAATACTCCCAAGTTATTTAAAATGTTTTTACTAATTTTTTGGAGTATTTCTTGAAGTTTATTTTTGATAAAAATCGGACAACATTTTAAAATTGGAGGTCGACCGGTCGCCCATAACATCGACCGGTACCTGAAGAACTCAAATATTGAAAAGAGCGTCTTGAATCAAAAAAATAGAGAGGGGGACGGTCGGTCCAAGAGGGGCCGACCGATCGCACACAAGGCGACCGTCGCACCCTGTCGGACCAAATGGCCGACTTTGACAAAGAAAAATTCCAACCGTTGCAATCCTTATCAGCAAGATTTACTTTTCATTTTTGTACAATATTTCTACATCTTGTGATCCTCTTTTTGTAGACAAAAGTGAAGAAGAAGGAGCCTATGTTGGTGAAGACTCCTATAAATAGAGGATGAATTGAAGACACAAGATACAAAAAACATACAAGCAAAATACACAACAAGAAATCTGCAAATTCTTCAAGCTTTCATTTTTACATTCTTATTGTAATAGCCTAAGCACTTTCACTTGCACATCTTTGAGGTCTAGGCTTTTGATTCTTGATTACACTTGCACTCAATCTTTGTATTGGTTTTATAGAGTTGTAATCTTGAATTTTGTCCATCATTCAACACAAGACATCCTTGTGAGTATTCTTGTGGTAAGAATACACTTGGGTGATCTAAGTGATAGGTGTTTGAAGAGTGTGGTACTCTTCAAAGGTGGTGAAGGAAGATTGTGGTAATCTTCTTGAAGGTGTTGTAAGAGGATTGTGGTAATCCTCAAGGTGTTGTATTAATTTTGGAAATTAATAAAATCTTTTTTTCTTTTTGAAATCCATCCCGGAGATACTGGGGTGGTAGAGGATTAGGCCCTAGGTGGGTTAAACCTCTTTAAATCAACGAGTGTTGTTTAATTTCCGCATTTACATTCTTGTCATTCACTTGTTCATTAGAAAAAGAGGGCGATTTGCGAAAAATCGGCATAATCTATTCACCCCCTCTAGATTATCGTAGCCACTTGGACTAACAGGTATTGGACATACCATGTCCATCCCCGAATCCCATTTCAAATATCATCCCCGTACCATTCACCATTTTGGGCATCTGGTACGGAGATGGGGAATCCCCATTCGGGGAATGGGATCTCCCCCGAGAATCGTAGTCTCCGTTTTGTATTTATTAATAAAAAATATAAAAATACTTTTTTTTACTTACAATAGTCAATAATTAAAATAGATAAAAATATCTTTAATCAATAATCTTATAATAACTCCACAATATAAAATACTTTAACAAATTGAGTTAAATACAATGATCTTCGAAATACAAAGTCTTGTAATCTTAAAAATAGAAAGTCATTATAATATAAAACACACAATTTTTTAGGTTTCAATTTCAAGATTTAATAAAATAAAAAATTATAAACATAATTAATATCAATAATATATAAATAATATATATGTATATATATAATATATATTTCGGGTGAACGAATGCAGTGCGGGGACGTGGAATCCCCGTTTTACTAATCGGGGATGGGGATGGGGACGGGTATGGGAATTATAAAGGGGAAAATAAATACCATCCCCGTCCCATCCCCGGTTTCAGAAAAGCGGAGAATCTCCATTCCTCTCCCATACCCGAATTAATCGAGGATTCCCCGTCCCAATTTATCTAGGTACCAACGAGGATGGTTCCCCCCGGGGATTTTGCCATCCCTACATACCCAATTCGATACCTTTTTTTTTGAAAAGGAAATTACAAAAAGTACCCCTGAGGTTTGACCTAATTACAAAAAAACCCAGCTAACTTTAAAACTTACAAAATGTACCCCTGAGGTTTGATTTAGTGTTAAAATTAAGTGGTAATCTGCAATGATTTAACAAATATGAAGGGGGATTTTGAAATATATTTCAAACCTCAGGGGTACTTTTTGTAAGTTTTAAAGTTAGTTGGGTTTTTTTGTAATTAGGTCAAACCTCAGGGGTACTTTTTGTAATTATCCCTAGATAATATTAAGGTTGCTGAAAATCGTCCAGCAGCGGTTGACAAAGGTGAGGTGGAAGAAACATCCACGAATGAGAGTCGCTCGACATGTTCTTAGCAAAAGAAGCAATAAAATTATTATGACATCTAGTCCAAAAGATGTCCGCAAGAGATAGACGATTCTTGGCTTCTGAGATTTCTTCATAGAATGTCATGTAATTAGTCGGAAAGAGTGTCTCTTCATTGACGGCAAGGATAGTAGTTACTGCATCCCCGAATATTTCTACCAATGAAAGATTAAATTGATGCCCCAGCCGAAGTGCCTCTATGAATGCCAATACCTTAGCCACTTCGGCATCTTGTATTCGCATAAATTTCTTCGAAGTACCGTGGAGAAACATTTCAGCCGGGTCGAATATAGCCACTCCTATACCTGCACAGCTGTTGGAGGATGAGATTGCTCCATCAAAAAGATATGTGGACCAGTAGGCTTTTTCTCTACGAGACATGGATTAAGAAAATCCGGATATGGCGCTCAGGCCAGGATTGAGCCCTTTTGAGTCTAGAAGTTTATTATTAGCGCACAAAACAGCCATGTAGGGTTCAAACTTCAACCACATCATTTTCCCACTTCTTTGCATTTCAAAAATACCAGATAAAGTCACATATGAACACAAAGATCTCACAAATATCCAGATCAAGAGTGAGGATAATTTCTTGCATCCATAAAAGTGAAAGAGGGTTGTTCGATTAAATACTATTATATAATATACATATATATTTATCTATACATATATATTTATTTATTTATACATATCTATTTATTTATATTTTAAAAAAAGTTTATTTCCCAAAATCTCAACCAAAATCTACAAACCACGTGCTTGTCTTTTCTAATATTTTTTATTTTTCTATAATATTTAGTTTGTTAATCCTTATCTTTATTTTTTTAATTTTTGTTCTCTTAAGAATTTAGTAAATATCCATAACTTCATTGAAATAAATAAAATTTAAAAATATATATAATTTTAAGAGGTAATAGGATATGGGTAGGGTACGAATACATGATCCTCCAATGGGTATGGGGATGGATATGAAAATTGAATACCCGATGGATATGGGAATAGATATGAAAATTAAATACCCAATGAGGATGAGAATGAAGGATATAGAATCCTACTTATTGTCATCCCTAGAAAGACTAATTAGGTACAATTATAAAAAACTAATTAATTAATTATTATAAAAATAGAGTAATACCTGCACATAAATGAGATTCTACCCACACACACCAAAACAAAACAAAAAAAAAAAAAAAAAGATTATTAGTTAGAGTCATTGGGCCTATTAGATAGAATTTAGAGCTTCAGAGAGTCTTATTAGTCCACCACAAATTAGAAAAGTCCACAGGCCAATTTTTACTATACGAATAAGCCCAAACATGAAAACAAAGCAGTTTGATCCACTATTACAAAAAATGATTCACTTTGTAGCTTGAACAGATACTTGTCTGATGTCTCCTTTAACTAAGTAGAACTGTAAAAACTAACCTGGCCCGGTGATAGGGTCGGGCTAGACTGTGATATTGCAAACTGAAAAAGAGCCAAACCTATTTGGCCCGGCCCATTACACTCGAAATGTCGGATCAGTCCGGTCGACCCGACTTTTCATGTGTATTTTTGTGGATTGGGCTAAGCTTGGACCTCTAAAATAGTGACCCAATTGAATTTCGATCCACCTCGGCCCAATTTTCTCTTTGGTTTGGCAGCTAGCACTGGCCCAGGCCAATCCATTTGATAGCTCTACACGTATGTAAAATTTTCTTATTTCGGACCCTAACAGTGACTTGCAATGTGGCATGTTCATTTGCTAGTACATTTTAAATTTCCGTTGATATTATTCTATACTCGATCACACACTGGTTTTTATCAGGGTTTTTTTCTCCTTTTTTAAAAATTCGGCCCTGTTATTACAGAGGCTCGAACTCGGGCATTTCCACTGAAGAGTAATAGCCGTGGTCATTGGGCTAACCCCAGTGATTGCACTGGTTTTTATGAGGTGGGATACCAACTCTCAACAATCCCCAGGCAAATTTGTACACGGAGATGAATAATTGAAATCAAAATCATTTTATATCTGACAATTGATACAATACAATATAGAATGTGTTAGTCCAAGTGGCTACGATAATCTAGAGGAGGGTGAATAGATTGTGCCGATTTTTCGCAAATCGCCCTCTTTTTCGAATGAACAAATAAATGACAAGAATGTAAGTGCGGAAAATAAACAACACTCGATGATTTATAGTAGTTCAACTCACTTAGGGCCTAATCTACTACCACCCCGGTATATCCAAAGTGGATTTCAAAAAGAAAAAAAAGTTTTATTAACAATTACCACAATTGTTACACCACCACCTTTGAAGATTACCACAATATTCTTACAACACCTTCAAGGAGATTATCACAATCTTCCTTCAACACCTATGAAGAGTACCACGCTCTTCAACACCTAATATCACCCAAGTGTGCTCTTACCACAAGAACACTAACAAGGATATCTTATTTTGGATGATAGAAAAATTCAATATTACAACTCAATAAATGAAGTATACAAACTTTGAGTACAAGTGTAATCAAGAATAAAAAGCCTAGACCTCAAGATTGTGCAAGTACAAGAACTTAGGCTATTACAACAAGAATGTAAAATATGAAAGCTTGGATATTTTGTAGATTTCTTGTTGTGTGTTTGCTTGTGTTGTTGTGTCTTGTTCTTCAAATTATCCTCTATTTATAGGAGAGTCTTCACAAACATAAGCTCCTCCTTCTTCACTTTTGTCTACAAAAAGAAGATCACAAGATGTAGAAATAATGTACAAAATTAATAAAGTAAATCTTGTTGTAATGGATTTCCAACGGTTTGAATCTGCTGACAAAAATAACATAGCGCGACCGGTCACTATGTAGAAATTTTGAACGTTAAAAAGTAAATCATGAGATTCAAACACAGGATGGAGGGGTCGACCGGTCCAGGGGGCTCCGACCTGTCGCCCTAGGGGTCGACCGGTCGGCCCTCATGGGGACCGGTCTCCCTCCCTAATGTTTCAAGCCCACACTTCTCTGTTTTTATTTTTCATTCTTTCAGGTACCGATCGACCTCTTGTTCGACCGATCGACCTCCTGGAATATTTCAAACTTCTCGTTTTTGGTTCAAAAATCATTTCCAAGTACGGGATGCCCTATAGGGCGACCGGTTGGCTTCAAAACAGAAGTGTTATCCAATTTTTTGTTAAAAATAAACTCCAAAAAATACTCCAAAAATTAGTAAAAATATTTTAAATCATTTGGGAGTATTTGGACAATATTTATAAACATTGTTTTGGTGTAAAAACTCATTTAAACAAAATCATCAAAATCTTGATAAAAACATTTATCTAACAAACTCCCCCTTTTTGATGATTGCAAACCAAAACAATTTTAGGAGATCGATTTTAAAACAAAACAATTTTTTCCGGTCTAAAAACATCAATCCATTACAAGCAACATTTATCATAAGTAATAACACAGGGATAGGAGCAAAGATTTTTCATAAACATTTTGCACAAGCTCCCCCTATCAACATGCACATCAAGAATAAGTATAGAAGCAAACAACAAAAAGCTAAAAGCTTAGCTTTTACAAAATAAGCTTGAATTACTTGAGCTTAGAAGCTTCCCATGTCACAAAGACAACACTAGTCAAGCATAAAAGTCCATAATACATCAATTGGACTTAGAATCATTCACAGCTTTTGAACCATACAAGGCATTCTTAAGTTTATAAACAGCATTTGGCCTAGAAAAATTTTCAAACCCCGGAGGTTGTTTTGCATAGACTTCTTCTTATCAACATAGATTTTCACTAATAAGAAATCTTGCCCTTTTTCAAAAACAAAGAGAGTAGTATCAACTTTACCTCTTGTAAATCTATTTTGCAAAAGAAAAGAGCTAAGTCTATCATACCATGCACGGGGTGCTTGTTTTGAACCATAAAAGGCATTCTTAAGTTTATAAACAGCATTTGGCCTAGAAAAATTTTCAAACCCCGGAGGTTGTTTTGCATAGACTTCTTCTTGAATAATACCATTTAGAAAAGCGGATTTAACATCCATTTGGTAAAGCTTGAAATTTTTAAAACAAGAATAGGGAAGTAAAATACGAATAGCTTCTAAACGTGCTACGAGGGCAAATGTTTCATCATAATCAATACCTTCTTCTTGACAATAACCTTGAGCTACTAACCTTGCTTTTTTTTTAAATGAAATGTGAATAATAAATATCATCGCAAATGTACAAAATAATATGGGCATTCCCAGGTGATTACAACACAATGGGACTAAATGTCCCTAAAAGGCTAGTATAGCTTGATGGCTAATACATGCCATTTACACACAACAAACAAACCGAAAATGCAATAGAGCTAATGTCCCAAAGCAAGATGTTCATATTGAACAAAAACATGAGGATACAAAGAAAACATGATCTTGTATACCTGTGTTTTGATTTCGCGAGTAATGTCGTCGGAAGTAATTAGCGTCCCTTCAAATAGCCGCCTATTACGAGCAGTCCATATATGATATACAGTGCATGCCACTGCACTTTTCTTGGCACGAGATTGCCACGAAGTTCCACGAGCTTCTTTCTTCATGTATTTCAGTGCACTTTTAATTGTACTCATGGCTCTTGTGATGCGAAGCCACTTCTTGATCTGTAGCCAAACTTGTTTGGTCATTTGCACTGAAAAAATAAGTGATCCAATGTTTCCGATGCAGTCCCACATAAAGCACAATTTCGATAAATGTCCATATAGTGGAGGCGACCTTGGTTTGTAACCTTCCCTTGATACCAAGCCAAAGGATAAATGAATGTTTGGGAGAAATGTAATGTCTCCAAACATCAGTTGCCCAAACTTTTGGAGTGCCCCTCGGTCTGAAATAATCATATGCTTTCGAGCAACCATAATTTTCCCCGGCAAACTATCGATTAAGGTTGGCAATGGCTAGCTGGGTAGTCCCTTCCTTACTGACAATGATATCCCGAATTTGGAATATGCGCTTGAGGAGGGGAGAATCTCCTTTCGCTGGTGTCCAATTCCAAACGGAAGCCCCATTAAGATACACTTCTTCCACCCATCTGATCCACAAAGAGTCCCTTTTATTTCGAATAATATTGCATTTGTCATCGAGTTTGTTCCGAAATACCCATTTTGTGCCAATAATTGTTTGTAATGGAGGACAATGTACTAATTCCCATACATCATCCTTTCAAATTGATTCAACTCCTCTTGCATTTCTAGGAACCAATCCTCATCTTCAATAGCTTCATTAGCATTTTTAGGCTCTTTTTGAGATATAAGAGCTTTCTCGACAAATTTTCTTCGGGTCATCATTTTATCAAGGGGATCACCCATAATAAGATCTTTTGGGTGATCTCCCTTAAATTTTAATGCTATGGGAAGATCCGAAGTATCACCTTTATCTTCTTCAGGAACATTTGAGCTTGAAGGTTGATCATTTGAAGTAGAAGGTTGAGCATCATCTTGAACAATTGGTTCAATAATATCCTCTTCATCACTTTCATCATTGGGTATCCTTTCAACACCCGAGGCTTCATTGAATTTGACATGGATGGATTCTTCAACAACCATACTAGTCTTATTATAAACCCATAAATATTCCTTCATCGGCCTTAGGATCAAGTTTGTCTAATTGATCCTTGGTATTCAAAATAAAACACTTACATCCAAATATTTTGAAATAACTAATATTTGGAGTTCTTCCTTTCCAAAGCTCATATGGAGTTTTATTCATTTTAGGACGAATATAAACTCGATTAATGACATAGCAAGCGGTACTTACGGCTTCGGCCCAAAAATATTTTAGAAGTGAAAATTCATTGAGCATGGACCGACTCATTTCTTGAAGTGTCTGATTCTTCCTTTCGGCTACTCTATTTTGTTGAGGTGTCCTTGGAGCCAAAAAATTGTGGCCATATCATTTGGTTTCACAAAAGACTCTAAACTCCCCATCAAATTCTCCACCTCGATCACTTTGAATAGACTTTATGGTATTTTGTTTTCTATTTTCAATAAGTCTACACAACTTAACAAACTTATTAACGGCATCGCTTTTATTTGCAAGAAAAAGAGCCCAAGTGCATATAGAAAAATCATCGACTATAACAAAAGTGTAATATTTTCCACTTAGACTTGCCGTACCAATATCCCCATACAAATCCAAATGAAGAAGTTGTAGAGGTTTGGTTGTGGAAATTTCATTTTTGGGCTTAAAACTACTCTTAACTAATTTGTTCTTTTGACAAGTGTCACATAGGCCAAGATTTTCAAAATCTAATTTGGGTAGTCCTTTCACATGTTGGTTTTTGTAAATATTTGGTAAATTTTTGTATCCAACATGTCCAAGTCGCCTATGCCATAAACTAGTTAAATCATTATGGCGACAAGACAAGAAACATTTTGACTAACCAAATCACTTGTACAAATTTTGTAAAGATTGCCTTTTCTCCATTGAAAATAACATTATAATTTGAATCACAAAGTTGGCTAACACTTATCAAATTGAACTTAAGCTCTTCAACATAAAGAACATTACTAATAGAGAAAGAAGAGTTACCAATTTCTCCATTTCCAAGAATTCTTCCTTTGCCATTGCCGAATATGACCATACCCTCTTCTTGGAGCTTGATGTTGGTAAAAAGTTCTCTCCTTCCAGTCATATGGCGTGAACATCCGATGTCCACGATCCATTTTGAATCATCCATGGTTATTATAGCCCCTATAGCCTACAAAAGAATTATTTTTAGGTACCCTATAGTTTTGGGGTCCATGGGGGTTAGCCTGGAGACCTTTGGGTCTCCAAACATAGCTAAAATTGTTCTTCAATTTACAATAACTAACATAATGACCAACTTTACCACAATAGAAGCAAATAAGATTGTGGGAACTACTAGCACGTACAAAAGTTGGACCTTGGTCATTTTCTTTGAAATAGGTTGAAAAGGTTTATACCTGTTCGCCTTATTTTTAGCTTCACCTCAAGTGTACGGTGTTCGTTATCGAATAGGGTAGCAAGGTCGTATCCACGGAGACTAATAAATCAATATGCTAAGTATTGAGCCAAGATAGTTTTACTTTTATTTAGACGATCAATATTTGATGGTTGTTGTTTTGAGATTAAGACAATTTCAATCACTAAAACACAAGAATACAATAACACAAATGAAAGAAGTATCAAGATGATGAAATGGATTTCGAGTTAAGGTTTCGATTAATAATCCTCTTGTTGTCCGATTTAATCAAAGCAAGGTTATTATCAATATTCCTATAAGACGATCACAAAGCTATTTTATCCTCCCTCTCGAGATGCATATAAAATGTAGATTGAAATATCTATGCTAGCATCTCTACTCAACATAAGATACACAACTCCCAAATGCACAATAGATCAAATGTCCTCACAATATTCACAAACCTCTCGATTCATGCAAATATTCGTGTCAAGTACTTAAGATCTAATATTGAAACTCATCTCTCGAATTATGAATCAATATATCAAACATGTTAAATCATTGGCCAAGTGATAAAACAAGAATAAGCTCAAAGTACTCAAATAGGCTTCAAGATAATAACTTCAACTAAGATTAAAACATTCAACAAGAGTTCATTAATCTACTTCCAAAACCCGGAAATCACAAGAGTTTAGCTACTCATGATTAAACAACTTACACACAAAGTGTTCAAAGTCATTACAAATGAAACTAAAAGATAGAAACTAAAAGAGAAGCAAGAAAACTTAGGAACGTCGACAATCTCTCGATATATCTCCGTTCTTCAAGCTCCGATGCAACCCGATTATCTCCTTGATGTCTACTTCCAAGAGTTGACTCTTGTCTTGTGTTGTAGATCCCAAAAATGCCAGAATCTCTTTGTGTGTGCCCCCCAAAAAGCCTTTTTATACCTCCCATCATGTTTAGGGCTTAATGCTGCAGATTATGGGATTCCAGCGCAGACGCACGGGTGGTGTGCCCACACACGGGTTACCCGTGCGCCACCCTGTTGGAATACCCCAACTCTCTGTAGGGCGCATGGGTGGTGCGTCGAAGCACGGCCTACCCGTGCGCCACTCCGGTGAGATACCGACGACTCTGTAGGGCGCACGGGTGGTGCGCCCATGCATGGGCTACCCGTGCGCCATCTTTGCCGCAGCCTTCAATCAACCTTATACGGGGGTGCACGGGTGGTGTCTTGAGGCACGCCCAACCCGTGTGCCCCCTGTCTCTTCCGTGAACGCTCAACTTTCGCTCTTTTAGGCTTCACGTTTCGTATATCCACTCAATTCTCCGCGTTTCTACTTTGCTTTCCTCATATTCTTATTCAATTAGCTTCAAATATCATGAAATTCCTACAAAATAAGCAAAGTGTAATATCTTTTCCACAAGGAGTGAATATGTAACGTTTAACGCGAGTATATGCATGTTTACTTATCATTATAGCTCGAAATACGCATCAAAACACATGCAAAATTCACGCTTATCAATACCCAAGTCCTAATTTAGAATGCTCACCTCTTTGTGCATCTAAAATTTTTGTAACTTTATCCGTACTTAAGTTAAAACGATGCACATCCTTTTCCAAACATTCAAGATCATTTGTAAGCGATTGTTTTTCAGTTTCAAGAGTATGAACTTTGGTAAGAATGATGGCATGAGCTTTATCAAGAGATTCATGAGAAGTAAACAATTTATCATTTTCAATTTTAAGCTCTTTATGCTCCTTTTTCAAAGTCTTGTATTTAACAATCAAATTTTGAAATTCATTTTGCAATTCATCAAAATCACATTGCAATTCATCAACCAAGGAAGAAGTTGAGGAGTTAGAGCGTACCTCATTATTTTCATCGTCTATGGCCATAAGACCATGTTCGGTTTCTCCTTCCTCGTCGGATGTGGCGAGTAGTTCATCCTAAGTTTTGACATTCGCATTTAGAGCCTTCTTTTTTTCGGAAAAAGCTTTTTCTTCTTTTGTTCCTCCTCATCGAGTTTTGGGCAATCGGCTATGAAGTGCCCGGATTTTACTCATTTAAAACACGAGTTGTCTCTCGTTTTCTTGACTTATTTTTATTCAAAAATTTTGCAAATTTTTGGACAAGTGCGGCCGTCTCTTCATCATCCTCATCATTATCATAATATGAATTATTAGAAGAAGATGTTATACCTTTAGGAATATTTTGCATACCCGATTGAGTGATGGATGGTTTGGAATTTTTTCTCTCCTTGAGATAGACTTCATAAATGAGGAGGTTCCCGATGAGCTCATCGAACTTGAGCATTTCAAGATTTTGTGCTTCCGTAATAGCCGTCACTTTTTCGAAACATGAGCCGGGAAGAGCATTCAATACCTTGGTCACCTTATCTTCTTCGGAGATGACTTTACCGAGGGCCACAAGAGGATTGACAATGTTGTCAAGCCTTTCCACCATTTTTGATATGCTTTCACCATCATGCATATTGAAATTTTCAAAGTCTTTAACAAGCATGGTTTTTCTTGCTTGTTTGACCTTCTTTGTTCCTTCATATATTGTCTCTAATTTTTCCCAAACTTCATGTGCCAACCTTATGCCTCTTATGCGATTATACTCGGTGGCGGTAAGAGAGCAATGTAAACTACTTAAGGCCTTACCGTTTAGAGAGAAAGCCTTCTTGTCATTTTCATCGAACTCCTTAAAAGTTTTGAGAGCCGAGGTGCCGTCCTCCAATTTCTTGGTTGGTTGATCAACACCTTCAATGACCACATTCCAAATATCAAATCTGCACCCTTGTAGAAAGCACTCCATACGGTCTTTCCAAAATGCGTAGTTGTTGGCGTCGAATAGTGGTGGCTTGTTGGTGGAGGCGCCGGTGGTGAGATAAGCTTCGTTCGTAGCCATGGATTTTTTCTCTTTACTCGGAACGAGCTAGACAAAGAGTTTGGCTTTGATACCACTTGTTAGTCCAAATGGCTACGATAATCTAAAGGGGGGTGAATAGATTATGTCGATTTTTCGCAAATCGCCCTTTTTTCGAATGAACAAATAAATGACAAGAATGTAAGTGCGGAAAATAAACAACACTTGATGATTTATAGTAGTTCAACCCATCTAGGGCCTAATCTACTACAACCCCGGTATATCCGAAGTGGATTTCAAAAAGAAAAAAAGTTTTATTAACAATTACCACAATTGTTACAACACCACCTTTGAAGATTACCACATTATTCTTACAACACCTTCAAGGAGATTATCACAATCTTCCTTCAACACCTATGAAGAGTGCCACACTCTTCAACATCTAAGATCACCCAAGTGTGTTCTTACCACAAGAACTCTAACAAGGATATCTTGTTTTGGATGATAGAAAAATTCAAGATTACAACTCAATAAATGAAGTATACAAACTTTGAGTGCAAGTGTAATCAAGAATAAAAAGCCTAGACCTCAAAATTGTGCAAGTGCAAGAACTTAGGAAATTACAACAAGAATGTAAAATATGAAAGCTTGGAGAATTTGCCAATTTCTTTTTGGGTGTTTGCTTGTGTTGTTGTGTCTTCAAATTACCCTCTATTTATAGGAGAGTCTTCACAAACATAGGCTCCTCCTTCTTCACTTTTGTCTACAAAAAGAAGATCACAAGATGTAGAAATAATGTACAAAATTGATAAAGTAAATCTTGTTGTAATGGATTTCCAACGATTTGAATCTGCTGACAAAAATAACATAGCGCGATCGATCGCTATGTAGAAATTTCGAACGTTAAAAAGTAAATCATTTCAAACTTCTCGTTTCTATTTCAAAAATCATTTCCAGGTACGGGATGCCCTATAGGGCGATCGGTTGGCCTCAAAACAGGAGTGTTGTCCAATTGTTTGTTAAAAATAAACTCCAAAAAATACTCCAAAAATTAGTAAAATATTTTAAATCATTTGGGAGTATTTGGACAACATTTATAAACATTGTTTTGGTGTAAAAACTCATTTAAACAAAATTATCAAAATCTTGATAAAAACATTTATCTAACAGAATGTCATAAAAATTATAATAAAAAATTGGATCCAATACAATTGCTTCTCCTCCTCCAAAATAGGGTGTCAATCAGGTCGTGTTTTATGTTCGCAAGTCTTATTATGACATGTGTATTACACGTTTTACACAAAACCAAACACGACACATTTAATTATTCGTGTCACGAGACACGACACGAGCATGACCTATTTATGACATGAGTATCAATACGACATGAAATATCTATATAATTTAAAGTTTAACATGGAAACATTTAAAAAAAAGAGAGAGAGAAAAAACTAAAGCTGCAAATAAAATATGTTAAATTACTATAATGGATTTAATAATTTATTCAACGTCATATAACCAACTAAAATATCACAAAATATGAAAATAACTTGTCAATTATACAACAAAATGGATTAAATAGGTTAATAATGTTGACACGCGGTCGATCTGATCTGACCTATTTTTTTCCTGTGTTAACCGTGTCCGGCCAATGACCCAAACCGGCTGTGAAGAATTGTATCTATACCTGCTATTTCATGTTAGGTTCGTGTTACAAATTGGCGCCCCTACTCCAAAGGAATAATGTATACTCCAAAGGGATAATGCAGACTAATGTATTTGATGGTTGTTATTGTTAAGAAACACATGACATAGCTTGTGAGTGCAAGAATTTTCTCTCTTTCTCAAGTTTGGAAACCTATTATATGTTAGTTTTAGATCAATATTGTACACTAACAGTAATATCCATACCATATTAGAAGTGTGATAACATAAAAAAATATATATAAATATAGATTAATTTGTAGTGGAGCACTAATTAGACAATAATCTAACCCATAACAAAAAGGAGTGGATGAAAATTTTAGCCAACCACCCCATTAATCCAAGTGCCCTAATCATGTAATAAAAAATACATTTCCATTAGATCTTGTTTGCCTATAAATAGGAGGTATGTTGTTAGCATTTTATCAAAGAAAATTTCCTAAGAGCTACATAGTTAAATACTGCAAATTTGAGAGAGAATTTTATAAAATTGTGAGCAAAGTTTGAGTGTGTTTTCTAAAATTTTATTTTGATGAGATTATATTTTAGTGAGCATATATAGAAAACGAAGGGGTCGAAGATTAAGAGTTTTATTGTTCATTTTTCTACATCGAATATCTGCGAATATTAAGGTAGGGATTTCTATATTATTTGTCTTTATTTAATGTTTCATGATTGTATTTTATTAATTGCAATATATGTCAAGAGGAAGTAAATTCATATAAGCTAGGGGCCAGGAAAAGGGTCCGAGATCAAACGTATCTTCGGGGTGAACCCGCATATACTATATGCGATCGCCGCGATCGAGAGAAAAAGAGAAAATTAATGAATTTATTGTTGTAATTATGTGAATGTTTTTCATGTTATATTAAATATTGAGATATATATCCCTACTGAGCGAGATGAAGCTCACACTTATTATTATCATGACTTTCAGGTTGAGGAATCCGGCTGAAGATATGATGTTGTGGATGGTGGAATAAATCATGTTATATTATTATTTTAAATAATTATGATCGGACTAAATTTTGGATTTATGTCTTTAATTTTTTTTCCCGGTTTATGCTTGGGATAATTGTTGAATATTTAATTTGGAATGTGTATTATTATTATTATTATTATTATTATTATTATTATTATTATTATTATTATTATTATTATCATCATTTTTTTCCTTAAGAGTTAAAATTCTAAATCGACTTTTTGATAATTATTGGGATCACTTCAATTTATAAATTTGTATTTTTAATAATATTTTAGAGTACTTTAATTTCATAAAATTGGATCGTTACAAGTGGTATCGGAAGCGGTCTACGTTTCGTAGGCTTGAAAAAAAAAAAAAAAAATTGAAAATTAAAATGTACAGTTTTTGCTTAAAAAATATATAATAAAAGTCAAACTTTGTATAAGATAAAATGGTATAATAACATCCATGTCCATCATATCTTGTCGGTCTCCTCAAGGTATGAGAATTTTTAATGCAAGTTACATTATACAATTGCACCAGTATGCTCATTTATGTCATGATGTATTCCATGTTATTTTATTCTTCTTAAACATAATACCAATTTATATGTTAAATGAATAGAAATCTTGTATTTCGTTTAATATATATATATATATATATATATATATATATATATGTGTGTGTGTGTGTAATAATAGACTTATGGTTGAAAATGCACATATATATTGATGGCAGGAATTCGCACTCATCACACTGCAAGAAAAAATAATAATAATAATAATAACTGGGGTCCGAACCATCCCATTAACCGACTCAATCATTATTTCAACTATCAAATTGAGGAGGGAGATAGTATTGGAGAATATATAGTTAAAATTCACCAGTTGTGGTACAATGTGAGGAATGTCATTGGCGCTCCAAACGAACGCGCTGCCTCCTGTAGAGTGATTGATAGCTTACCCTCGTTTTGGAACGTCAAGGATGAAAAGCTTTATGCCTCATTATTGGAGTATGACGGGCATGAAGATCGACCCCAAAATCAACTACGGGACATTTCTTTGCCAAGGTTATCTTTGTAAATGGATTGAGTTTATGAACAATGAGGCTATGGCAGAAGATGAGGAACCAGAAGAAAACCTGGAAGAAGGCCCAGAAGAAGATCCAGAAGAAGATCCGGAGGAAGATAAAGACATGGATCAGTAGAAATGGATGGGTCTATGTATTACAATAATTGATAAATAAATCCTTATCATATATAAAACTTAGTTGTCCTTTAATTGATATTAATTTAACTGACCATTATATTATGATATTTAGATTTTAAGTTAGATATTTCATGCAAAATCCATTAATAACTTGGGATAATAATAATAAATATATTATGTATGACCTTAGGAATATGGCTCCCCGTCGTGGAAATCAAGTCAATGGTGAGAACTCCACTAACACAGGAAATTAAACCACTGTTACTGCTGGAGATATAATTGTTGAGTTCCTCAGAGGTGTGCAGAACAACGGGGACAACAACAACATCAACAACAATGCACGAGTCGTGGAACAATTTCGCCACTATCGTCCACCCACATTCAATGGACGTGATGGCCCGACAATAGCAGAAGAATGGTTTCGATCGTTAGAGAGAATTTTTCGACTTATTGGCTGCACAGATGAACAGAGAGTCGTATGTGTTGCCTTCCAACTCACTGAAGATGCCGATCATTGGTGGGAAGGATATTGAAGGACTAAGACTGAAGAAAAGCGGAATGCTTTAACATGGAATGAGCTCAAAGTGATTGTAATGGAAAAGTTTTTCCCACAATCATATCGGGACAAAAAGGAGACAGAATTCCTTAATTTTAAACAAAAAAACTTGATTGTCACAGAGTATGAGAGACAATTCATTCAACTAAGTTGGTTTGCTCCACACCTCGTAGACACTGATTTGAAAAAGGCTCTGAGGTTCAGAAGGGGACTTCGAGCACAATTATCAGGAATATTATCTGCTCAAGGAGATTTGGAGTACTCGGTGATGGTGAGAAGGGCTCATGAGGTGGAACTTGCTGGGGACGAAGAGGAGCTCAAGTTGGTTGTTTTACCTGAGAAAAGAAAATGGGACGGGGAAAAATATAATAAAAATGAAAATCAAAATAAACAGATAAAGACTTATGGAAATGCACGCCCAACTATGCAAGCAGATAGGCCAACTTGCCCAAAATGCAAGAAGAATCATTTTGGAGAATGTTTAGCTGGACAAGGAAAATGCTTCAAGTGTAAGAATCCAGGACATGAAGTCTCTAATTGTCCTCTTTTAAAAGCTGAGCGGGAAAGAAAAGAACAAACATCTGGAGGTAGAGCTCGAATGTATGCTATGACTCGGGAAGAAGCTGATCAGAACCCGGGTACAATGTCAGGTATGCTAACCATATCTGGAATACCTGCTCTTGTACTTTTCGACACTGGTGCCACACATTCATTTTTATCTGCCAAATTTCATGCTATATTAGGACATAAGAGTGCTAGAGTAAATGAACCCCTTGAGGTTGGCTTGCCATCTGGAAATTCGATAACTACTGACTCAGTAAATAAGGATGTTGAAGTGAATATAGGGGGAAAATATCTTAAAGTTGGTCTATACATAATTATGATGAAGGATTTCGATGTAATCTTAGGTATGAATTGGCTTAGTAGATATCAGGCAGACATTAAGTGTCACGAGAAAGAGATAATATTCAAACTGCCAGGAAATGATGAGATAAAATTTTATGGGATTAAGTCTAAGGCAGTACCACGAGTGATATCAACAATGAAGGCAAGAAAGATGTTGAAAAAGAAAAATTGTCAAGGATATCTAGTGAGTTTAGTAGATACCTCGACAGTTGAAGTGACACCTAATGACGTACCAATTGTACAAGAATTTTTAGATGTATTCCCAAAGAATTTGCCGGGATTTCCTCCAGATCGCTAGGTTGAATTTGGAATAGATTTGGTACTGGGCAAAGACCTATATCTAAGGCACTCTATAGGATGGCGCCAAAGGAGTTACAAGAGTTAAAGGCGCAAATACAAGAACTTTTGAATTTGGGATTTATTAGACCTAGTGTGTCACCGTGGGGAGCACCAGTTCTGTTTATCAAAAAAAAAAGGACGGGTCACTTAGAATGTGTATCGATTATAGAGTACTTTATTGACTCACAGTGAAGAACAAGTACCAGTTACCAAGGATTGAAGATTTGTTTGATCAATTGAGAGGTGCCAGCACTTTCTCTAAGATTGACTTGAGATTCGGATATCATCAGTTAAAAATTAAAGAGAGTGATATCCCGAAAACGGCATTTAGAACTCGATATGGACATTATGAGTTTGTAGTAATGCCATTTGGGTTAAGTAATGCACCAGCAGTATTCATGGACTTGTTGAATAGAGTGTTTCATCTGTATCTAGACCAATTCGTCATAGTCTTTATAGATGATATACTTGTATATTCAAAGAATAGAGAACAACATACTGAGCACTTAAGAATAGTGCTAGAAACGCTTCGCAAGGAAAAATTATATGCGAAATTCAAGAAATGCGAGTTTTGGCTAGATCGAGTGGTGTTTCTTGGACATGTAATCATTGCTTAAGGAATTGAAGTAGACCTGATTAAAGTTGAAGCAATCAATGAATGGAGTGCACCTAAGAATGCGAATGAAGTTCGCAGTTTTCTAGGGTTGGCAGGCTATTATCGAAGATTTATTGAAGGATTTTCAAAGATAGTTGCGCCTATGACTCGACTAACAAGAAAAGGGGAGAAGTTTTAATGGAATGAGAAATGCGAAGAAAGCTTCCAGGAGTTGAAGCAAAGGCTAACTTCTGCATCAGTATTAACAATTCCTGACCTCACTAAAGACTTTGTTATTTATAGTGATGCATCAAAACAAGGCTTGTGATGCGTACTACTGCGACATGGTAAAGTGGTTTCCTACGCCTCAAGACAACTGAAGCCACATGAGTTAAATTATCCTACTCATGACCTAGAGTTAGTTGTTCTAGTGCATGCATTAAAGATCTGGCGCCATTACCTATATGGAGGAAAATGTGAAATCTTCACCGACCACAAAAGCTTGAAATATCTGTTTAATCAGAAAGAGTTGAACGTGAGGCAAAGAAGGTGGTTGGAATTGGTGAATGACTATGATTGCACTATCAACTATCATCAGGGTAAAGCTAATGTTGTAGCCGATGCATTAAGTCGTAAAACAAAAGGAGAAATGTCAAGCTTGATATCTGAACAAGAACATCTTGTGAGAGAATTTGCCAGGATGAGAATTGAAGCAGTGGTACCACCAAAAAGTACAGAGATAGTACTAGCATCTTTGGTGGTGCAACCTACTTTGAGAGAGAATATAAAAGAAGCTCAACCTCGAGATAAATGTTTGAGCAAAATGAAAGAAAAAGTTCAGGAAGGGAATGTAAAAGGATTTGTTATAACAAATGATGGTACCTTGACATATGATGGGAGATTATGCGTTCCTAAAGAGGAAGGGCTTAAAAAAGAAATTCTTGAAGAAGCTCTTTGTCTGACGCGCAGTACACTCACTCACCCTGGAGGCACAAAAATGTATCGAGATTTAAGAGAAGTATTTTGGTGGCGAAGTATGAAAAGAGATATTGGAACTTTTGTGAAAAAATGTTTGACTTGTCAACAAGTCAAAGCCGAACACCAAAGACCATCTGGTTTGCTCAAACCACTTAACATCCCAGAATGGAAATGGGAACACATAACTATGGATTTTGTGGTAGGGCTTCCACCATCAGTCAAGGGAAACAAGGTCGTTTGGGTTATAGTAGATCGGTTAACAAAGTCAACTCATTTCTTACCTGTTAAGATGACGTTCAGTATGGAGCGATATGCACAAATTTATATTGAGGAGATAGTGAGACTTCATGGAGTTCCTGTATCAATTGTTTCAGACAGAGATACACGTTTTACTTCTAAGTTTTGGAAAAGTCTACAAAGTGCTTTGGAAACAAAGCTAAACTTTAGTACCACGTACTTATCACCCGCAAACAGATGGACAATCTGAAAGGACCATACAAATATTGGAAGATATGTTGAGAGCGTGTGTGCTCGACTTAGGAAGTAATTGGGAAACATTATTACCATTGGTAGAATTCGCTTATAACAACAGTTATCAAACGACTATTGGGATGGCTCCATACGAGGCATTGTACGAAAGCAAATGTAGATCACCATTATATTGGAGTGAAGTTGGTGAAAGAAAAATTTTGGGATTTGAATTAATTAGGCAAACTGTTGAGAAGATAGCCATGATACAAGATCGAATCAAGATGGCTCAAGATAGACAAAAGTCATATGCTGATAGACGAAGAAAACATATACAGTTTGATGAAGGAGAAAAAGTATTTCTGAAAGTAGCTCCTATTAAAGGTGTTATTCGATTTGGCGAAAAGGGAAAGTTGAAACCGAGATATACCGGACCATTTGAAATCTTTACACGAGTTGGAGATTTAGCTTATCAGCTAGCATTACCACCGAGTCTATCAAGTGTGCACAATATTTTTCACGTCTCTATGCTAAGAAAGTACGTTCACGATCCATGTCGCATCGTGAATTATAAAGATTTGACAATCAACAATGACTTAACTTACGAGGAGGCACCGGAAGCTGATTTGGAACGCAAGATTCACCATTTGAGAAATAAAGATATTGCTCTGATCAAAGTACAATCGAGACGTCATGGCAGAAATGAAGCTACTTGGGAGCGTGAAGAGGAGATTCGTGTCAAGTACCCAAGTTTTTCAATTCCAGGTAAGATATCGAATTTCGAGGACGAAATTTTATTTAAGGAGAGTAGAATGTGATAACAGAAAAAAATATATATATAAATATAGATTAATTTGTAGTGGAGCACTAATTAGACAATAACCTAACCCATAACAGAAAGGAGTGGATGAAAATTTTAGCCAACCACCCCATTAATCCAAGTGCCCTAATCATGTAATAAATAATACATTTCCATTAGATCTTGTTTGCCTATAAATTGGAGGTATGTTGTTAGCATTTTATCAAAGAAAATTTACTAAGAGCTACATAGTTAAATACTGCAAATTTGAGAGAGAATTTTATAAAATTGTGAGCAAAGTTTGAGTGTGTTTTCTAAAATTTTATTTTGATGAGATTATATTTTAGTGAGCATATATAGAAAACAAAGGGGTCGAAGATTAAGAGTTTTATTGTTCATTTTTCTACATCGAATATCTGCGAATATTAAGGTAGGGATTTCTATATTATTTGTCTTTATTTAATGTTTCATGATTGTATTTTATTAATTGCAATATATGTCAAGAGGAAGTAAATTCATATAAGCTAGGGGCCAAGAAAAGGGTGTCCGGGATCAAACGTATCTTCGGGGTGAACCCGCAATGCTATATGCGAATCGGCGATCGAGGAGGAAAAAGAGGAAATTAATGAATTTATTGTTGTAATTATGTGAATGCTTTTCATGTTATATTAAATATTGACAGATATATCCCTACTGAGCGAGATAAAGCTCACCCTTATTATTATCATGACTTTCAGGTTGAGGAATTCGGCTGAAGATATTATGTTGTGGATGGTGGAATAAATCATGTTATATTTATATTTTAAATAATTATGATCGGACTAAATTTTGGATTTATGTCTTTAATTTTTTTTTCCGGTTTATGCTTGGGATAATTGTTGAATATTTAATTTGGAATATGTATTATTATTATTATTATTGTTATTATTATCATTATAATTTTTTTCCTTAAGAGTTAAAATTCTAAATCGACTTTTTGATAATTATTGGGATCACTTCAATTTATAAATTCGTGTTTTTTTAATAATATTTTAGAGTACTCTAATTTCATAAAATTTGGTCATTACAAGAAGTGTGGTACTGGAAGAATAATAAATAGAGTTCGTCTGATTTCTCAATAGCAAAAATAATTTTAGCCAAATTTTTCAAAACATGTTCTATAATTATTTTTGAGTTCAAACGTCCACTTTACCCTTTTTTCCATTTTAATTTGGTGTTGGTACATAACTCGGTGCCAAGTTATGTATTTCTGTATCGAGTTATCATAACTTGGTACCGAGTTATATACCGCATCAATTTTTTGAAAAATGACCAAGTACATCACCAGATAATACACGAAAGGTATGACCGTCAATTTTTAGTCAAAATTGGTTAAAAAATATGTTTTTAAAAACACATTGCTATTTTCTTTTTTCACAAAACATAAGTGTCCAATTTGACCTTTTACCACTATTAAATATATCATTATATAAAGATTAGAAGAATTTATAGAAATATATGTACAATAAGTATAACATTTATTTTTTAATTTTAAAATGATATATATAATATTTATTTTTATACACTATATAATTAGGGGTGTAAGCGAAACGAACCAAGTATTGTCAAACATTGTTTTATTCAATTTGTTTGGATTTTTATCGAGTTTCAAATATTATGTTTGAATTTGATGTGATTTTTAATCTAATAGAACTTGAATGAACTTTTGTCGAGCCAAACATTTCTGTTAAGAATCTAAATAGAGTACATAAAATGATATAATGCCATAAAAATTTATTCAGCTTGATGGGACTACATTTATACATGTTACAAGAGGTTGATAACTATATATCTAACTAACTACAGCTTAATATGAACAACTTTTACCAACTTTCAAAATTCAAACTGACTACTAACTCTGGAAATTCTTAAAATTTTAATAATTTCGAATTCGAATAATTTGATATTTTTATATATATTTTATTATTTTTTATTAATCGAGCCAAATTTTTCATTTTGCAGAACGTACAAATGTCTTCACTATATTAACGAATCAAACCCAAACGAATTTAACAATCAATCTCAAGTCGATAATGGGTAGTTTAATTTGATTTTCAGTATTGTATATAATTACCACGGAAACAATGAATGTAAATATGTAATGCGTACTTCCACAATTATATAAAATTTGAAAACAATATTTAGTTTATGGAGTATATTCTACAATGATCGTACAATTAACGAACAAGATGAAATAAATAAATACATAATGATACGTAGTGTAAGAACCAAAGTCAGTACTGTATATCAGTAGACGGCTGCTAAAGTGGGACAGTTATGACGTGGCAATATCTGGGATTAGCTGGCACTTTTCAAACTTATCCTCTGTGCACACACGTCACGTGCGCCTGCGACATCTCCAACGCTGCTCAAAATCTAACCCAAATCTTAACTACAAGTCCTTCCAAAACCTGTGCTATGCTGCCCTTGGAAACCTTCCTCCGTACCTAATTACTTTTTTATTTTTATAAATACTATCAATTATTTGCCTTCCCAAAAAAGAAAAAACTATCAATTATTTGATTAATCAATGACAAAAACTTGGATAAAACGATCGCACGATGCGATAGGTAATATTTTTAGTGTAAAAGATGAAACTTTATCGTAATATACTAAAATTTAGTATATTCAGATAATGTATTATATTTTACACTAAAAGTATCATTTTTGTAAACTAAAATCATCACTTTTTAAAACACTAAAAGTACAATTTGTCGCGCGTGCGACCGTCTTATAAGAGACCTACTCTTAATCAATACCTTCATGATGCTTTTTTTTTAGTACAATTTAATACCCAAAATCTTTTAATTTTACAATATTAGACTCTTTTTTGCACTTGGGTTGTATCTTTTGTCCTTTTTCTCCTAGCTCTCAATTTCTCTAATATTTAGAGTAAATTGTATATTAACCTTTTTTTTTTATGGAGGTCAATATTTATTGTGTAGATATCATGCCATATTTCTTGTTGAAAATTCGTATTGATCACGATCTTAAGGAAATTCTACTTCAGAAGTTAACTTATGGAAGCCAAAATCACCGCAGTGAACCATCCCTGTTGGTCCCTGATTAAAATGTGATGTGGAATCCTCAATGATGGATGCGGGAATGGATATTCCTTGCTTCTATAGAATCAGGAATTATATATATATCTATATCTATGTCCCATCCTGATTAAATAAAAAGGAATTTCTATCCACATGCCTTCACCATTCCCCGAATATATATTATATATTTCTATTATTAGTATTAATTATATTTTTAATTTTTTTTATTAATTCTAAAAACTAAACCTTAAAATCTTTCTCATTCTTTCTTTTGGAAATAAGGTGTTTAGATTATTTTTATTTATTTTAATTATTGGTTGTTTTAAGTAATTTATTAACTTTTATATTTTTTTATACTAATACTAATATATAAAAACGGGGACTGGATTCCCAATTCCCGTCCTAAATACCTAAAATGGAGAATACTCAAAACGGAGAATAGTACGAAGACGATATTTGTGATGATATCAAGGGATTGTATGTTCCATATTAGCCCTTTCCCGGCCGTCACCTTCCTTAAATCAAGTAAATATAGAGAGTTTGGATAATATAAAATCACATTAATACTTTTAATATCTAGATGAAATTATAGGTTTTCTATATAGTAATTAGAAGCATAGTATTATAATGTATATTATTCTTAAACGTCAAACAGAAAAAAGAAAAAATATTTTTATATGATTAGGTTATATGAATATAAATTTGGATGCAAAGATAATTTCAACAATGCAACTGAACGAATGCACCCCTCTTTTGGTTCAAATACTTTTCGGACAGAAAAAGGTGGAATAATAGTTTCCAAAAAATAATTATAATCACAACGACAATTATTATAATTGAAGAAAAGAGGAAATCAGTAGAGGAAGAAGAGAAAGAAGTATTGTTTGTTTGTTTACTACTATTTCTTATTCGCCGGAAGCCCCAAAGTTCCCTCTGCCAGCCCACACATTAACCCCTTACATTCACACACACAACACACACAGCTAAAGCGGCAAACGGAGAACCAATCATCATCCCCGCCGGAATTCTCCATTTGTACTCTCTCGACGCCGGCATCATCTCTGGTAAAAATCAATCGTACTATGATTTTTTCTGTATTATGGATTTGTTTGGATCGTCGCATTTTCCACCATAATGGCGATGTTACCTTAATTTGCGGTTAAAAATACTTTTATTACGAGTGTATTATTCATGTGCGGAGGTATTAGGCCTTTCGGCACCGTTGCCGTGCCTTTTTAGGCTCCAATTTTTAAAAACATTTACTTTTTGTTGACTTTTTTGTTGTAATTTCAGCGTTGACGGTTCGGATTAGAGAAATATGGAAGCTTGTATATACGCAGTCAAACCAAAACCGGGGTTTGGCCTCCAGAGGCGTAGGCTTTTGCCAAGCACGGGTGATTTGAGGAAACAAGGTTTCGCAATTGCAGGCTGTCATCTTCGCATGACGAAGAGGAACAATTGCTTGGGTCTTAGCTTGGGTTTAACTTCAATGGGAAGAGTTGGGGCAGTATTCGAAGTTTGTCTGGATCATCGGCCAAGGCCAGATCGATCAGAGCTCAAACTTTTGGTTCGTATTTTTGGAACTAATTATTATTTGTTTATTTATTATTTTGGCGCTAAGATCTGTTCTATCACTTAGTTGAGGATGTTTAACTTTTTAAGCCAGAGAGAATGCTGGTTTTCAAGTCTGTACGAGTTGTTACAGAAATTTTAGTGAATTGTTTTACTAATGCATAGTTAGTTCAAATGGTGTACCGAAGACCACAATTTGCAAGAAAGATAATGCTTCTTAGGAGTAATTCTTGGGAGTACCAGAACTTGGAGTGCAGTACAATTACGAACATTTGTTTATGGTGGACTCTTCGTGGTCACCACTATATAGATGATTGTGATTGTCTAGGGCCTGTAGAGACATGTAGTTAGTTATCAATTGTTACACTATGTTTGGTGGCGTTACTTGATTTAACTTATTTATTTATATATTTACTTTTTTGTTATTGCCATTGGCATGTTTATGCTGTTTTATTTATTGTTTGAAGTTGTGTATCACAAAGGTAAACTTTTTAGTGCCTACTTACCTTGCATTTGCCGGATACCAAGTTTCATTTTATAAATAGGAGTAGCAAAATCTAAAATTTTTGTTCATATGTTAGATTACATCAAGTCACTATCAAAATGAGTACATTTCTTCCTAGTTTGATTCATGTTTTCTCATCCGTGTTTAACTTTTTGAGTATATATTTAACTCAAGCACCAGCATTTAAGCTCTCAATTTTTAAGTGCTTTCGTACAATCGTAATCACCATCTACGCAGAAGGAGATGTCGAGGATGCTGCACCAGCCAAAATCCAAGTGAAATCATCTGGATCAGTATTGCCATATGTTGGTGTTGCTTGTCTAGGAGCTATCTTGTTTGGATATCATCTAGGGTATGTTTTTAGGCAGCTTATTTTCCGTGTTCAGAAATATTTATTTTGTGGAATATTTGCTTTTGTTTTAGAGGATGGCTGAATGCATATTATTGTGTTTATAACATGTCGATATTTGGGCTAAATTCTGTTTGAGTTTCTTTTAGTTTCTCTTTTCTGGAGCTTATTCATTTTTGTTTAATTGTCGCACTTCTCTGGTTCAGGGTCGTGAATGGAGCTCTGGAGTACCTTGCTAAGGATCTTGGGATTGCAGAGAACACTGTATCGCAAGGCAAGTCGTAGTTGAAGTCCCTGTCACTTCTTAGGGTCCATTTGATACTTTAGAAAGTGGATGAAGATGAAATCAGATGCAAATGTAACATTCTTTCTGTTTATTGGTAGTCGGGCAAATTTAAAAGAGAAAAATAACATGCAATCAAAGAATCTTGCCTGTTCCATTCAGAGAACCAATACTAGGAGGGAAACCATAGAGAATATAGCAAAATATTGTCAAAGAAGGTCTGAATGTACTCTTTTGGCCCTGTTTCAAGAATTCTGAGTTGTCCTCAGCTTAATAAAAAATCTCTCGTGGAGGGTAACTCTTGTAAGCTAACTTTATCGTCTTTCAGTCACCAGCACTTGGAGTTCCTTCCTTTTGTTTGAAAAGTGCATTTTGTTTTTGAATGTGATGGAAAAATCTCATCTCCTGCTCTCCATTCCATCTATTTTTGTGCCTCCTAACCGAATGGACCCGTAATAGAGTTTGATCTTGCATTAGAGTTAATAGATAAACCCCTCCTTGCCAAAGACCCCATTTGCTTTTAATGTAATGTTTCGTTCATTTTGTTGAGGAAATGAACAACCATTCATTTACCTTAGGAGGTTGTAATTCACTATTGTCAGTTACTGGTTTTACTACTTTGGCATGATTCTTGTCTTCTTATTAAAGGAATAAACTCTTTGCTCCATTACTGTAGGCTGGATTGTTAGCACACTTCTTGCTGGTGCCACTGTTGGTTCATTTACTGGGGGTTCATTGGCTGATAAGTTTGGGCGAACAAAGACCTTTATGTTGGATGCAATTCCACTTGCAGTAGGAGCATTTCTTTGGTACATACTTGACATAGATGTTGTGATTTTCTTTGACAATGATTTTCCAAAATAGTGCCTGACTGTCTTCAAATTTCAGTGCCACAGCTCAAAGCATAGAGACAATGATAATTGGCCGATTACTTGCTGGCATTGGGATTGGCATATCTTCCGCTATTGTGCCACTTTACATATCTGAGGTACCAATTTTCTCACTTCTTATGTTGACATTTTTTACTTTCTGGGTTTTTGCGTACATCTGACACTCTTTCTATCACCAGATCTCACCTACTGAAATTCGTGGTACTCTTGGATCTGTCAACCAGCTATTTATATGTATAGGGATCCTTGCAGCATTAGTAGCTGGTTTGCCTTTGGCTGGGAATCCTTTGTGGTAATATCTCCTTGCAGAATTTGCTGATAGCAGGAAGATAGCACCCAATGCACAGTTGCGAAATATGAGAAAATAAATACTAATTCTAGATAGGACATAAGATTTCATACATGATAAAATCTGCAGTTTGCAAAATATTACTCACTTGAGTTTCAGTACTGGTGAGCTAGACATGTATAAGTGGCAAAGCTCATTCCTTTGAGTTGGTTTGTGGTGATTTACATTTTTTTCCTTAAGAGTCAAATATATGATCACTGTTGGACTTTACATGCTTTCTGTATTTTTGAATATCACTATACTTTACAATTTCGGCATCATTACTCATGATCAATGCATGTGATGGTCTTTTGTTTCTGTGGCGCATTTCTATCATCATAGTTGCAAGCAAGAAAAACAATGTGATTCCTTTGCTTATCTAAGGGACTAAGGCTACCGAGGGAATTAGAAAAAAGAAGCCTTAATAAGACACATATTAATGTTTCATGCAATACAGCTCATATGGCTAATGAGATACGCGATATACATGTCAATTCTTAAATGGAAGATCAAAATCACCAAATTTGCACAAACTGGGGATGGGAGACTTTTAGTAACAGCACCTAATTTCATTCAGTATCAGCCTATATCCATCATTTTAAGCAATTTGGCAAAGTTTGTTGCAAAATTGATATGTAGTGTCTATATAATAGTGTCACCGCATTTTAACTTGGATGGAGATTAGAGGCAATCAGATCTCCTCCAGCTGTCTGACCTTTTCTGCAGGAAGAAGGATTGGATCGTGGGTTTGTTTATTTTATGTTTTTTTTCTCAATCATTTGTAGTATATGTGTGTGTGAAGAAGTTTGGTTTATCTACATATTTCTAGATTGAATGTCTATGTTCTCTCTCTGTTGTATCAGGTGGAGGACAATGTTTGGTTTTGCCGTTATTCCATCCGTCTTACTAGCACTTGGAATGGCCTTTTCTCCTGAAAGTCCACGCTGGCTTTATCAGGTTTCTTTGCGAACTTAATATCAAAACTTCTTTTAGATTTAATACAGGGTTTTTTCTGGCTTCATATTTTTTGTGAATCTTCCATATTTCTGGTAAATAATGCTAAAAGAGGAACAATTTGTATTTGCAGCAAGGAAGAACTTCGGAGGCCGAAATATCCATTAAAAGGCTATTTGGAAAAGAAAGAGTTGCTGAGATTATGAGTGATTTGGATGCAGCAAGCCAAGGTTCCTCTGAACCAGAAGCTGGATGGTTTGATCTTTTCAGCAGCCGCTATTGGAAAGGTATTCCTTTGGTATGTAAATTTTTGGTGCTTTCTTGATGTTTTGTGGAGATGGATGTGATTTCGAAATTATTTCTTATGCCGACACAAAACACTCAAAACATTTCTCCTGTTACGTGGTCCACCATGAGTCGGTTATGTTTAAGGAAAAGCTGGAATTCCTCCTATCATGGGGCTTATTAGAATTCCGAGATTTCAGGTTGCCTAATGTTCATTGCAAAATCAGTCGCAACAAATTAAAGCTAGGCCCAAACACTAACCGTTGCTCTCAGTAGCATAAGAAACCATTAGCAGAGCTAAGTCCTAAAATCTCATGTTAGAAGACTGTGTATCACAGACTCAACCTGGGTTGCATTGACTCTGTGATATCATCTTTTCCTCTATTTCCGGTCATCAGCTCTCTCTCCTTTGATGGAACTAAAGGACATGCAAACGGCTACCCATTTGAGATACTATTTTAATCTCTCTCATTTTATACCATTTATGCTCAAGTATTTTAATCTTCTTTTCACGTGGTTGGTGGTACTCTTACTTCTTGAGTATCAGATGCTTAATTTTCTTTAGCAAATTTACAGTGAGTTCTGACATATGGTTGTATAAGACTTCTGAGACAGACATAAGATAGACGGAGTGCCAGAGGGGCCACGACGGGGTTAAGTTATGTGGGCCTCCCATTGGCAATATAAAAGGATCATGAAAGGGACCTGCTAGCTCTCTTGTTGCTTTCCCTATTGTTGAATGCATGTTGTGTAATAAATCTGTAGTCCAGCCGAAGTTAATGTTTTTCATGTCGTTTTGCAGTTGTCAGTGTAGGTGCAGCTCTATTCCTGTTCCAGCAGCTTGCTGGGATAAATGCTGTTGTGTATTATTCAACTTCCGTTTTCCGCAGTGCTGGAATTACATCTGATGTTGCTTGCAGTGCTCTGGTTGGGGCCGCAAATGTTTTTGGTTAGTTTCAAATTGAGGGTTATAAAAAATGAGGAATTTCAGTGGTCATGCAAGTGTTTTGTTTCATCGGATGTTATCTTTTCTAGGCACGACTGTTGCATCCTCATTGATGGACAAGCAAGGACGGAAAAGCCTTCTGGTTACAAGCTTTGCTGGAATGGTATAATTTAATCTGTAGTATTCTGAAAACTGTGACGTTCCTGAATTTTTTGATCAGTCCCCAAACCCTCACCTTCCCCCACCCCCAAAGAGAGGGAAAGAAAAGACTGATATTCCTTGATATGTTTAAGGTTTGTGGCTTTGTGCTTAATTTTCAAAGAATATATCGTGTGGTTCTAATGGAATTGTAAGAATGAAATCTTGGGGCAAATGGAGCTGTTTACTTGCTTTACATTGTGCTCTAGAATGTTATTTATGAAATTTATGCTGTGTTACTAACACGTTTGGAATGCATTTTATGAAATTTCACAATAAGTGATATTTCGATTTATATAATTTACTTATATGGTTTCCTTTACCATCATATCCCTTAAACTTTGCCTCAATTGAGATTCTCATGTCATGATTGCATATTCTGCGCTAAAACATGAACTTTCTGGGATTTTAGTCTGAGAACAAAGTCGGCAGATATTTTATTTGATAGATTCAACAGTAGTTGGATATTAAATATGTTAGTCCTCTCCCATGGTCATTGTTAACTTCTGAACTTAAATGCATGGTGTTTGCCAAAATAATTTTTACATTCACTCCACATTTTAAATTTTGAGGATATGACTGCTTTAGATTGATGGCTTCCTAATGATAAATATGCCAGCCTATTTAGAGTTGGGCTTTAAGAAACAAGAGATACACTCCCATAACCCCACCACTTAAAATACACATCCAGTAATTTCATTGCTGGCATGGATTTGAATTATTATTTGAACTTTGGTGATTTTGGGTCTCGCTGTCTCTTTTCCTAAATTTGGTTCTTTTTTTTTTAGTTATTAATATTTTTTTAATTGTTCTTTTTTCCCTTCTGGCAAAGGCTGCTTCTATGTTGCTGCTTTCTTTGAGTTTTACTTGGAAAGTCCTAGCACCATATTCAGGCACACTTGCAGTTCTTGGGACTGTTCTGTAAGTTTTCTTTGTTGGCAGCTCATATTTGTAATATTTTTATTTGAAATGATAATTTTGTTAGTTTTTCGAACTCTGAAATATACTCATGTTTCCTTAAACAGTTATGTGTTATCCTTTTCTCTTGGTGCTGGTCCTGTGCCTGCCCTTCTACTTCCAGAGATCTTTGCCTCTAGAATCAGAGCAAAAGCAGTGGCATTATCTTTGGGCATGCATTGGGTAAGCATAAACTTACCAATTCTTTTCTTTCTTCATTTATTTTTCCATACTTCATTTTATCACCCCTGGCAGACTCATACATAAATGCAATGAAGTTTTTGTTTATGTGGTCTGTTGACTCTGTTAGTAAATTGGTTCACGGTTTATAAGTCATTTGTTACCAACTGTATTTCCCATTTCAACAGATATCCAATTTCGTCATTGGCCTATACTTCTTGAGTGTCGTAAATAAGTTTGGAATCAGTACGGTGTACCTGGGATTTGCTTCTGTATGTATCCTAGCTGTTATGTACATAGCTGGCAATGTTGTGGAAACGAAGGGGCGATCGTTGGAGGAAATAGAGCGTGCTTTGAGTCCAGCAGTTTGAGACATATTTGAAGCACATGATTTTCGGCTGCAGCAATTTGGTGATTGTACGAGAGTACTCTTCCTACGGACCATCTTGTTAGTGGAGTTGGGACCTTGCTAATCCTTTTTCTGCTCACCATTTTATTTTATATATGAATTCTATTGTAACTAGAGCTGGGAAAAGACATTGTGACGGCATGATATGGATGTTGAACAATTTGATGTATATTAGACAGAGAGATTTTGATTGGCATTTTGAATAATATTTGCTAGGTTTTTTATTGTGCAAAATTCTAGATAGAGAGGTGTTATGACTTATGATGCTTTAGTATCAGATCACGGCTTTGGGCAGCAAGTACCATAAAAAAGTTTAGGTTCGGAATATGGATGGAGCAAACATAGTGCATCAACTTAATTTTGAAATTTGGTAAAATATGTATGTAATTTTTTATTAAATTAGAAACTTTCTGTAGTTGGGGGCCTTGGGGCTGGTTGTACCTCCAAACTTCGTCTGTGCTGAACTCACTAAATGAGTTTTGCTTTTCATCATAATTTAAATAATTAACAAAAAAGTCCATTAGTCTATTAAAATATCATTGCTACATCCATCAAAAAAAAAAGTATCATTACTACGTACTAGTAATCCTCCCGTGCGATGCACGGATTAAATATTATGAAAACATAATTTTATTTTTTACAGATTACAATGTATGGAATCTCAAGTGGTTGTTTCAGAGTACTTTAAGATATATACTTTAAATTTAAAAAAAAAATTATTAGGAAAAACATATTATTTTAAACGAATTACATAATAGAGTTATACATTAAATAAATAAGATTAGTAAAATGTGACATTGTACAAATAATATCACAAATCATAAAATATAAAACTAAATAAACTAAATTAAATAATGGAATAATAAATCATATTACCATGACAAAGAAAATATACAATGCACGTAATTAAAAATATTCATTTTTAAATAAAAGAGCAATTTAATAATACAACAAAACATTACGAATTTTTTTATAAATATTGAAAATCCTTTTTAAATATAACATTAGCCCTTGATCCTGAACGTATTACTATCACTATTACAAATTAAAATTTTAAGATTCTTTGAATCGGTAACTCTTTGACATATCAACATATAAATTAACCATGATTAAAAATATTTTTTTAAAAAATAACCCTACATTAAACAAAGATTGACATTAACTTTTTCTTTTGCGGCCGCAAATGTTGAAAATCGACGGAAAGTGCAAATTTTTACAATGATGAATCACCTGCAAAATACAAATACAAAAAACAAAATGACAAATAAATATAATGCATATACACAAAAAATACAATAAAATTAGTTGACATACCTCTTTATCATGAAAAATCTCTAAACTGGAAGGATTCTAGCTGCTGCGAAAATTGGGAACACTGTAGATACGAATAAGCATTGGCATTTTTGTGGGGTAGAGATCTTTAACCAAACTTAACATTAGAGCCATGATTCCTTCCAATTGTGTTTGTAAATGGTGTTTTTTTTTTTTTTT
Organism: Rehmannia glutinosa; assembly: GCA_016081115.2. Classification (NCBI taxonomy): domain Eukaryota; kingdom Viridiplantae; phylum Streptophyta; class Magnoliopsida; order Lamiales; family Orobanchaceae; genus Rehmannia; species Rehmannia glutinosa. The sequence goes on from CM071932.1 coordinate 66,307,211, forward strand.
TGGCAGATTTTGTGTATTTGAATATGGCGTATTTTGCAAAATAGTGTCTGGATCTTTTGGAGTAAAAAGATTTTTTTTCATGAATGTTATTTATAATGACCGATGATGATACACGGTGTTCAATGTCAGTGTTTTATTTTTAATATTTATAATTCAAATAAAGGATTGCAGCAATTATTCATTTCAAGAAAAGTTTGAATTACGCTGTCTGAAATGATTTTTTATTGGAGAGTTTCAAGATGATGTTTAATGATGACAGCCAGAGCCATCCATGTCAGACAATTGAAATGTTTTAATTTTTAAATGCAAAAAATTCGAATTTTGAAATATCTATTCTCAGTGCTTTACAAAACTCAATTATTAAATGGCTATTACCGAGGCAAGCATGGACTCGTAAAACTAAGACGCAACCTAACTCTAAAACCCACACCAAAACACCAAATATCTAAAAAACACCCTCCAACCCAACTCTAAACATCACACCAAATTTGGTGTAATGAATAGTGTTACACCAAATTTGGTGTAACACTATTTCTTTACACCAAATTTGGTGTAATACAAATATTCTCTTTTTGTCCTCCAATTTCTTCTACTTCAAACTTTTAATTCCTATTATATCCTATATTTGATATATAATTCATTTGTAACATGGTTTTAGTTATTTAAATTTTGTATATAATTATTATTTTGGATGAACAATAGTTAATATTTACCAATAAATTATTATAAACTAAACTTAAAATTTTGATAAACTAAAATAATTAATAAACAAAATTATAATTTAATTAAAAAAGCATCAAAGTCTATCATAAAAAAAATTAGTTGTAATATTAATTTTGGAATATAATTAATTAATGTAATATTAGTTAAATATAAGTTTTTATTTAGTTACATTAATAATAATAAAATATAAGCAAAAGAAATAATTGCATAAACAAATAAATTTGTTATTCCAAAATGAAAAGAAAATATTAAAATATTCATTTGATGTAAGATTTAGTGTAGTGGGTTGGAGATGGGTTTTGCAAAATTACACCAAAACACCAAATTTGGTGTGATTTTCACACCAAATTTGATGTTATGGGTTGGAGATGCCCTAAGGGTGTGCACGCTACGGGACGATTCGAAGATTTGGAAATCTCCAGAATCGTCCCGAAGTTCGGAAATTCTGAAAATAAATCTCCAGAACCGAACCATAGAAAAAAATCTCCATCCCGAACCGTACCGAAAGTTCGGGACAGTTCGGGACGAAGATTCGGTTCTAATAGGACGGGACGTGGGACGGTTCGGGACGAAGATTCGGTTCTAATAGGACGGGACGATACGGTACGGTTATGGAGACAGTTACGCTATTTCTTCACTAAAATCCAGATTCTAAAGATAGCATATTATAATTGATAATTCCTTACTTTATATACATAAACAACCGTTACATTTCCTTTGTATTGTCAAGCAATAGAGACAAATACATTGTTTTTATTATTTATTAACTTGCCCATGATTCCATGAATGAAAAGTAACTGATTAAATAACCATCACAATTCACACACGTTATCAATTGAACACTTCTGATTTGAAGGGTTTCTTATGTTACCTAATGATTTTCCACCGTAAAAAAAGATAAGGTAATGAAGAGTAAACTTTATTAAAGAGCATATATTGTCAAGAAAAAGAAATGTTCTCGAATTTGTTGGACTGAGAATGGAGTTCCTCTAGTATTAAAGGTTTTTTTGTTGGAAATTTTGGTTTTGATAAAGTGGGTGTCGATCCGACTTTGACCAATTTTTCGGTGGCTAAAAATTTAATTCTGGAGGAATTAAATTATATATTATTAATCTACGTTCCGAGTAGATGTTCGTAGTAATTTTTATTTCTCAAAACCGAATTTCGGTGAGTGAGAAATTAATACACGAAGGTAGCCACATAAATGGGCATTATGTAAAGATTATGTAAAGGGAAATGAAAGGTTTTTGCCTTATCTCACATGGAATACAAATCATTGTTTATCTTAGTTTATTTACTAGAAGGTGTTATATGTTGTATAAACTATAACACAAGTGGATGATCACAAGTGGGCCACACGCGCGCGCGCGCGCCCGGCCCGGCCCTATTGGGCCCGGATCCCGGTCCACTAAAGTTTTGCCACTCGAAAATGGGCTTGGCCGGTTCGAGATTCGTTGTGACTGTTGGAGTTGAGCCCAATGAATCGGGACATTGTAGGTGTCCGATTCGTGTGATGTTGGAGTTGTAACTCTGCGGTGGTGGTCACCTAAAAAGTTAGCCCACTACCGATCACATGTTATGCAAGAGTGGGGTGTAACACCTCAGTTGTTACAAGTGATTAATGCCCACTACCCAGTTTTTTTCTCCTGCAGGTGGAATGGTTGGCTATTTATACATGTTTGTGCATTGCAGTTTGATACAAAAATTCATAGCATTTCATACACCTCCAAAAGCTATTTTTTCGCATTCTACACAAAAAGTCCAAAGAACTGAGTCTTCAACATCTTCTAGTTCGAAGGAGCTTCTGTGTTAGTGGTACTACTACACAAAAGACGTAAGCCGTTTCATCTTTGGAAGCAATACGTCAAACTGTGAGCACTAGCCGGGACGTAATTGCTTTGCGGAAAGAGATTCGTCTTGACTCGGCTATCTGAAAGACCTACGATTGTAATAGCTAGTATTTTTCTTTGTAATCTTTGCTTCTGTAATTTGCCATTTTGAAGGCATCCCGTTTTTGTACCATTGTAATCAACAATCGCAAAGCAATTAACCGAACTTCACGATGGCAAGCACAAGCAGAACCCCCGATCATCCCTCCTGCTCAAGCTGAGAAACCCGAAAAATTCATGGGTTTCGACTTCAAGAGGTGGCAGCAAAAAATGTTGTTCTACCTGACTACCCTAAGTCTGGCGAAGTATCTGACCGAGGACGCGCTGAGAACGAAACGAATGTTGAAAAACGCGCTGCGTTTGATGCATGGGGCCAGGGTGATTTCCTGTGCCGTAACTATGTTCTAAATGGACTTAGTGATGCACTTTACTGATGTGTATTGTCTTTGTGAAAACCTCCAAAGAATTGTGGGATTCTTTGGAGAGAAAAAGTACAAAACCGAGAATGCGGCACAAAGAAATTTGTTGTCGGTAAGTTCTTGGATTTTGTGATGGTTGATTCTAAAACCGTGATGGAACAAGTTGAAGTTCAGTTGATCCTACATGAAATCTCTCGAGGGAATGGCTTTGCCGGAAGCATTCCAGTGGCCGCCTTGATTGAGAAATTGCCCCAAGTTGGAGGGATTTCAAGAATTATCTCAAACATAAGTGAAAGGAGATGGGACTAGACGATCGATTGTCAAACTCGAATTGAAGAAGACAATAGGAGGATTGACTCTAAGTCCAAGCTTGTCCCTATCGATTCAAAATCCGACTTGATGGAGCACGGCTCGTCAAGTAACTCAAGAAAAGGCCTAACGATAAAGGCAAGAAACCGACAATTTGGAAAATTCCGGGGAGCTTGCTACAAGCGTGGCAAACCGAACCATATGGCAAAAGGATCGCCGTCATCAAAGAAAAAGAAAACCAAACCGTAGTCCAATGCCAATGTCGTTGAAGAAAGGAGCCGTGAGAAGTTGACATGTCGGCGGTGGTGTTTGAAGCCAATTTGGTGGATAACCCAAAAGAACGGTTTGTGGATACGGTGCCACTTGCCATGTCATTCGATAAGGATGCATTCTCTTCTTACATCCCATCAACCAGGAAGGAAGCTCCATATGGGGAATCACACCTCTTCGATGTTCTTTGGCGTTGGAACGGTGGTGCTAAAGCTTACTTCGGGAAAGGAGTTGAAGTGAAGGATGTCTCGCATGTCCCGGACATCCGCAAAAATCTGGTTTCGGGTTATTTGTTGGTCAACCATGGGTTTAGACTAGTTTTTGAGTCACGAAAAGTTTGTACTTAGCAAATTTGGACAGTTCCTTGGTAGGGGTTATCTAGACAAAGGACTTCAAAATGAATGTAATGATTTGTCGCCGTTTTGGCGAGAATATGTATAAGAATGAATCTTCTTCTGTTTATATTCTTTGAGTGCTCTAATTTATGGCATATTAGATTAGGACATGTAAATCTGAATGCTATAAAAAGATTGGTAAATTTAGAATTAATTAATTTACCTGAAGTAAACTCACAAAGAAAATGTGAAGTTTGCGTTGAAGCTAAAATGGCTAAATTATCTTTTCATTCGGTTGAAAGGAGCACTTCACCTTTAGAGTTGATACACACTAATGTGTGTGATCTAAAATTTGTGCAAACTAAAGGTGGTAAAAAATATTTCATCACATTTATTGATGATTGCACAAGGTTTTGCTACTTATACTTGTTAAGAAGCAAAGATGAAGCATTAGAGGCTTTTAAGAATTATAAAAATGAAGTTGAAAATCAACTTGGCAGCTGGATTAAAATAATTCGGAGTGATAGATGTGGCGAATATGTTGCCCCATTTGAAGAACTATGTACCCAGTCGGGATGAATTTTTGAAGAACTATGTACCCAGTCGGGCATAATTCATCAAACAATAGTACCATATTCACTATAGTCTAACGGTGTTGCTGAACGCAAAAACCGGACTCTAAAAGAGATGATGAATGCCATGTTGATAAGTTCCGGATTACCCCAGAATATGTGGGGGAAGCTGTTTTAACAGCCAACCACATATTGAATAAAATACCACTTAAAGGGAAAGATAAGACACCTTACGAATTGTAGAAAAATCGTAAGCCTTCTTATAAATACCTTAAAGTGTGGGGGTGTTTGGCTAAGGTAGCAATACCTGAACCAAAACAAAAGTTAAAATTGGACCAAAGACAGTTGATTGTGTCTTTGTGGGATATGCATACCAAAGTAGTGCATATAGGTTTATGATACATAAGTCAGAAAATCCAGAAATGACTGAAGGTACCATAATCGAATCAAGGAATGCTATATTCTTTGAGGATGTCTACCCTTATAGAGAAAAGTTAGAAGTGAGTACTAATAAAAGAACTCTCGAAACTGCAAGTGGTTCAACACCAATTAGTGAAGAACCGTGATGGCTCAAAAGCTACCTTTAAAACCGTAGGCAAGTGCACCTATCGTTTTATAGTATAGATTATTGAGTACCGAGTGTCATTCCCACGAGGATTGTAAGTACTAATAATTACCATCTTTTTGTTATTTAATCTAACAATTTTCAGAGTTTTTGTTTGATGAAAAAGGAAAACAAATTATAAATTGTAAAAATGAAGGAAGATTTGTAAAATAAGGAATCAAGAGATAGAAATGTGTTTGAATGTAAATCCCTCTAGAATGTTTTTGTGATTCAACAAGTTAAAAATACAACTGTAAGCCCTTAAGCAAAAACCAACCTCTTTTAATAAAATCTCATGTCTTGTGGACCGTAGAAATTCCCAATTTAAGTTAAACCCTTTCTCAAGGCGAAAAACTTCTAATCTCGGGTTGATTAATCGAAATCTCTTTCTAGTTAAAACCCCAAGACAAAGATTATAACGATTTGTGAATTCCCATATTAGGTTTGACCCTAATCCGGAAGATTTATGTCGCCCTATATCTAGGATTGCATGCAACTCTTTTCACTTATATAGGTTCTATTTCACCATGAATCTCTCGATTTCCGGATGAAAAATAAACTTCAAATCAATATTGCGCATATATCAATTCGAATGAACGAAGCATAATATAAGTGAATCACACAAAATATGAAGATTTTATTAAAAACATACACACTTTAATCACAAATCCATTCTAGAGTTCATTACATTCAAGCACTAGGAGTTTAGCTACTCATGGCTTTGATAAAAGAGTATACTACACAAGATGATTTGAATAAAATGAACATGGTGTACTTAGCTCTTATTCAAGACCAATACAAGACTTCCTCCTTGGTTGATGATGTTGAGCTCCAAGCCTTCTCCTTTAATGCTCTTCAACTTCCAACTCTACCTCTTTTTTCTTCTCTCAATGTATTTTGCTTTGTAATTTAGAGAGAATGAATCAATGAATATACAATGAATGGAATGATTCCCCATCTCATACTCTTGGCTTTTATAGACATTATTTTTGTGCAAGAACACATTAATAATGCCATCCTTTGTTAAACAAATGCTCCAATTCATTGTTGGGTTGGTGAATTCTTGTATTCAAATGATAATTGAGGGAATATGGGGACATGTTGTAGCAAAATAGGGTGTTAAAGGTGTACAAAAGTGGTCAAAAAGCTTGGTTGGTGAGTTTTCCATAATTTTCGCATGGAAAAGTTGTAAAAAAGTCCCGAACACGGCCATGTCGCCCGACACGCCCGGCCGTCCGCTTGAAATTTTTGAAAATTGGTCTGACATGGCCATGTCGTACGACACGGCCAGGCCATGTCGTACAACATGGCCGTGTTGTACAACACGGCCCGGCCGTGTTCAAGTCTGTCCAAGCCTAAAAATTGTGATTTTTCGCCCTGTTTGAACATGGCCGTGTTGCCCGACACCCCCTGGCCGTGTTGGACCAAAAAGGCCCCAAAATGACGCGCTTGGCTTGTAATTTCGAGCGTATTTGCATCCTTAAACTCCCCGGTATGTTTTGACATGAATCCATGGTCCGAAATTCACCAAAATTAGCCCCGAATGGTCAATCTACACCAATAAAAGCACCTTACAGTAGTATAAACAATATACAATCAAAAACTAACGAAAGTAACAACAAAATAACTCAAATTCTACTCAAATATACACATAAAACATGCATAAAAAGACTCTTATCAAACCACCTCCAACTTTGAACTTTGCTTGTCCTCAAGCAAAACATTATATCAAAAAGAGGGATTCAATAAATCACAACATACAAAGATGATTTTTTTTTTCAACATATTGAACATAAGCAGTCAAGTTCTTGGCCTTCTCAACCTGAATTAACCATTAAGTAAAAACATAGTTTTGTAAAGCGATCGACTGTCAAGAAAGACTGTAATATCGGCAGGCATTATTCAGACTTGAAATCATCACTCCACAAATCGATAGTTATGAACAATTTCAATTCAATAACGCCATGAAAATACAAGAATTCAATGGATCATAGTAGTTAGCTTACTAGTCATATAACCAAGCTTCTTGAACTTTATTGGAATGAGAAGTCAAGGAGTATTCATTCTCTCTCTTTTTTTTTCTTTTTTTTTTTTTGGGGGACCTTTCGAGACATGCTTCCACTAGGTTTATATTTTGAATTTCTGTTCAAACACTCCTAGGGTGGTTTTCCATACTCATATTTGTGTCGCCGTTTTACGTAAAAGACAAACATGGGGCTCATGAATGCTCCTAGTTACTAAGCAACAACAAATAGAGGAGTATAACCTCGATTGGTCCGTTTTTTTTTTTTTTTTTTTTTTTTCTCTTTTTTTTTTTATTTATTCACAAGCTTGGTTTAACAACTAGTTAACCACTACTAAATCATGAGTTCTCGGAAGTTCATAGCACTAAGTATCGTCGTATATGCCTTAACACATCAAATATTTATGGTGTTGGAAATCTCGTCAAAATTTAGCCCGCATCCACGTCAATCTATCCTAGACAATCAATTGTTTCACACTGAAAACACAAATTAACAAGTTAATATAGGTATAATTGGGCCAAGTTATTGACTAGCAAACATTTAATTTGTTAAAAAAAAAAATCACATCTTTTGAAACCAAACACACAAGCATTCCGAAAATGTTATTGCAAGCATTCCGAAAATGTTATTGTACCCACCTCCAACTTTAGGATTCACATTGTCCTCAATGTGAAAGAAAGAAATGGACAAACACACACAACACACTAAAAAAAATTAGAATGATATAAAAGAGGTGGAAAAAGAAAAATACGACCTTACTACAATAGTGGAATCGGTGTTGGGCGATCATTGGGTTGTTTTGGTACGGGACCCTCAACTGCATCTTCATACCTAATCAAAGTTAAGCAACACACAACTCGAATACCGTGAAATCTCAAATATTCCCAATTAGGACAACCAAGAAGATGTTCAAAAGTTTTTTTTTTTATTTGAAAATGACTCTAAGGACTTGTGATTATTTTGAAAGAAAATAAAATAAAAAAATAAAAATGAATGAAAACAATTGCACACAAACATCGGGTTGCCTCCGGGTAGCGCTTTAACGTCGTATAGCTGGACCATTTCACCGAATGTGAAGATTTAATCGGGCGGAGCCTTGAACTTATGGAAAATTTTATCTCTTTGAACAACATCGCCACCCGTATCGATTTTCGAACAATTGACCTTCATGGTCCTATTTTTCTCGCATGTTATTCTCAAAATGGGATTTATCTGTGGAAACTTTTGCACATTGAACATCACATACTTTCAAGGATTTATTAGAAGACATATCAAGCAAAGAATCATTTATCCTTGTCTCAATCAAGTTTATAGGAAAACAAGTATCATTTATAGGATTTCTCAAAGGAATTTTAAAGATAACTTGTTCACCCCCTACTCTCAAAGTAAGCTTTCCATCATGCACATCAATGAGAGATTTAGCGGTAGCCAAAAAGGAACGCCTAGAATTAAGGGAACTTCTATATCATCATGCATGTCAAGAATAATAAAATCAATCGGGAATATGAATTTATCAATCTTAACTAGCACATCTTTAACAATACCTCTAGGATGTTTAATCGATTTATCGGCTAATTGAATGTCCATCCTAATAGGTTTAAGTTCACTTAATTTCGCATGTTTGAATGTTTCATAAGACATCACGTTGATACTAGCTCCCAAGTCGGCTAGTGCCCTATCAACAGTAAACCATCAATTGTGCAAGGGATAATAAAGCTTCCCGGATCATTAAATTTTTGTGGTAGTTCATTGGAAGGACATTTATCATTCAATTGCACATTTGATAATTTATTAAGCTTATTTTCACTAGGAATGATGTCATTAAGATCCCTAACATGCTTTGAATGAGGGTCAACAAATGGAATATTGGCATGTAATTGTTTGAAAGAATCAAGGTACTTACCAAATTTGTCCTCCCTTCTATCTTCTTCTGGTTAGACTCGGTAAGGGATCTTGGGCTTGTATTCTGCAACCTCCTTTTTCATGAGATTTTCTTTGGGCATGTCATCCTCCACGTATTTCTGCATGGCGGCATTGGCATAATCATGCTCATGTGGAAAAATGATGGTGATTGCCTTTACGTGCTCCCTTGGGTTTGGCTCGGTATTACCCTAAGCAAACTACCTTGTGGCCTTTCGGAAATCATCTTCGCAACGGCCAATTTGATTTTCCAGTTATGGATAGATGCCTCTTGATTTCTCAAGGATGTTTCCACCGCTTTGGAATCGGGTATCTGTTGATTGCACAAACTTTGTTATAAGATCTTCCAAGTTAGGCTTACCTTGATTTGGTGAAACCGGAGACGTGTGTAGATCAAGATTGGGATTAGGTCGTGGTTGGCCTTGGTTTCCCCAACCGAAATTAGGATGTTGTCTCCACCCAAGATTATATGTGTTCTTTGTAAGGATTACTTGGGTAATTTCGCCTTGATTCCCAACGTAATTAGCCTTTGTTAAACTTGAGGTATTGTGTGTGGGCGGTCCGATGATTATGCAATCCTCCGCAAGTTTCACAAGATAAAACATGTGGTGGTGGTGGTTTAGGAGCCGCTAGATCGTCGATCTTTTGGGTCAAAGCTTCGACATGTGCAAGCTAGTGTAACCACCTTTGCATCCGCATTATAAACACCCACTGCTCGGTAGGTTTACCTCGCACTGATTGCCATTGATAGCCATTCATGGCCATTCCTCTATCGGATCTTGGGCGACTCACGGTGTTTTATTGTTCAAAGTTCCCCGGCCGCGCATCAATCATTTGCCTTGTTGAGAGTAGCCCATTGTAAAATGTTTGGACTTGCATCCAAATAGGAAGACCATGATGTGGGCATTTCCGCAACAATTCTTTGAATCTCTCCCAAGTGTCGTACAAGGTCTCGTCATCTTCTTGAGTGAATGAAGAGATTTCATTCCTCAATCGTGCAGTTTTGGCCGGTGGAAAATATTTCAAAAGGAACTTTTCGGCCATGATGTTCCACGTTGTAATCGTTCCCTTTGTCAAAGTATTTAGCCATTGTTTAGCTCGTCCCCGAAGAGTAAATGGGAATAGGCGTAAACGGATGGCATCATCAGAGACCCCATTGATTTTGAATGTATCGCAAATTTCGAGGAAATTTGTGATATGATTATTCGGATCTTCGTCTGGTAGGCCGTCGAATTGAACGAATTGTTGCACCATTTGAATGACATTCGGTTTGATTTCAAAATTATTGGCGGCAACAGCGGGCCTTACAATGCTAGATGACGTGCCGTCCATGGATGGTTTGGCATAGTCATACATAGTTCTTTGTTCATCCTCCATGACGAAATCTTTACTTTCGTTAGTATCCTCTTCGTGGTTTGTGTTAGTACTTTCTCCGTGTTGCTACGGCGGTGTCGCGCTTCCAAATTCGGCGACGAGTAGGCATACACTGCGGTAAACAAAGAGGATAAGTATAAACCAAGACTTACAAAGATAGATAAAAAGAAAGATAATGGTAAAAAAATAAAAAATAAAAAAAAAAAAAATGATTAAATTAACAAAAATAAAGCGTTCTTAATATTACAATCCCCGGCAACGGCGCCAAAAACTTGATGGCTCAAAAGCTACCTTTAAAACCGTAGGCAAGTGCACCTATCGTTTTATAGTATAGATTATTGAGTACCGAGTGTCATTCCCACGAGGATTGTAAGTACTAATAATTACCATCTTTTTGTTATTTAATCTAACAATTTTCAGAGTTTTTGTTTGATGAAAAAGGAAAACAAATTATAAATTGTAAAAATGAAGGAAGATTTGTAAAATAAGAAATCAAGAGATAGAAATGTGTTTGAATGTAAATCCCTCTAGAATGTTTTTGTGATTCAACAAGTTAAAAATACAACCGTAAGCCCTTAAGCAAAAACCAACCTCTTTTAATAAAATCTCATGTCTTGTGGACCGTAGAAATTCCCAATTTAAGTTAAACCCTTTCTCAAGGCGAAAAACTTCTAATCTCAGGTTGATTAACTGAAATCTCTTTCTAGTTAAAACCCCCAAGACAGCATTATAACGATTTGTGAATTCCCATATTAGGTTTGACCCTAATCCAGAAGATTTATGTCGTCCTATATCTAGGATTGCATGCAACTCTTTTCACTTATATAGGTTCTATTTCACCATGAATCTCTCGATTTCCCGGATGAAAAATAAACTTCAAATCAATATTGCGCATATATCAATTCGAATGAACGAAGCATAATATAAGTGAATCACACAAAATATGAAGATTTTATTAAAAACATACACACTTTAATCACAAATCCATTCTAGAGTTCATTACATTCAAGCACTAGGAGTTTAGCTACTCATGGCTTTGATAAAAGAGTATACTACACAAGATGATTTGAATAAAATGAACATGGTGTACTTAGCTCTTATTCAAGACCAATACAAGACTTCCTCCTTGGTTGATGATGTTGAGCTCCAAGCCTTCTCCTTTAATGCTCTTCAACTTCCAACTCTACCTCTTTTTTTCTTCTCTCAATGTATTTTGCTTTGTAATTTAGAGAGAATGAATCAATGAATATACAATGAATGGAATGATTCCCAACTCATACTCTTGGCTTTTATAGACATTATTTTTGTGCAAGAACACATTAATAATGCCATCCTTTGTTAAACAAATGCTCCAATTCATTGTTGGGTTGGTGAATTCTTGTATTCAAATGATAATTGAGGGAATATGGGGACATGTTGTAGCAAAATAGGGTGTTAAAGGTATACAAAAGTGGTCAAAAAGCTTGGTTGGTGAGTTTTCCATAATTTTCGCATGGAAAAGTTGTAAAAAAGTCCCCCGAACACGGCCATGTCGCCCGACACGCCCTGGCCGTGCTGCTTGAAATTTGCTGAAAATTGGTCTGACATGGCCATGTCGTACGACACGGCCAGGCCATGTCGTACAACATGGCCGTGTTGTACGACACGGCCCGGCCGTGTTCAAGTCTGTCCAAGCCTAAAAATTGTGATTTTTCGCCCTGTTTGAACATGGTCGTGTTGCCCGACACCCCCTGGCCGTGTTGGACCAAAAAGGCCCCAAAATGACGCGATTGGCTTGTAATTTCGAGCGTATTTGCATCCTTAAACTCCCCGGTATGTTTTGACATGAATCCATGGTCCGAAATTCACCAAAATTAGCCCCGAATGGTCAATCTACACCAATAAAAGCACCTCACAGTAGTATAAACAATATACAATCAAAAACTAACGAAAGTAACAACAAAATAACTCAAATTCTACTCAAATATACACATAAAACATGCATAAAAAGACTCTTATCAAACCACCTCCAACTTTGAACTTTGCTTGTCCTCAAGCAAAACATTATATCAAAAAGAGGGATTCAATAAATCACAACATACAAAGATGATTTTTTTTTCAACATATTGAACATAAGCAGTCAAGTTCTTGGCCTTCTCAACCTGAATTAACCATTAAGTAAAAACATAGTTTTGTAAAGCGATCGACTGTCAAGAAAGACTGTAATATCGGCAGGCATTATTCAGACTTGAAATCATCACTCCACAAATACTGATAGTTATGAACAACTTCAATTCAATAACGCCATGAAAATACAAGAATTCAATGGATCATAGTAGTTAGCTTACTAGTCATATAACCAAGCTTCTTGAACTTTATTGGAATGAGAAGTCAAGGAGTATTCATTCTCCTCTTTTTTTCGTTCTTTTTTTTTTTTTGGGGACCTTTCGAGACATGCTTCCACTAGGTTTATATTTTGAATTTCTGTTCAAACACTCCTAGGGTGGTTTTCCATACTCATATTCGTGTCGCCGTTTTACGTAAAAGACAAACATGGGGCTCATGAATGCTCCTAGTTACTAAGCAACAACAAATAGAGGAGTATAACCTCGATTGGTCCGTTTTTTTTTTTTTTTTTTTTTTTTTCTCTCTTTTTTTTATTTATTCACAAGCTTGGTTTAACAACTAGTTAACCACTACTAAATCATGAGTTCTCGGAAGTTCATAGCACTAAGTATCGTCGTATATACCTTAACACATCAAATATTTATGGTGTTGGAAATCTCGTCAAAATTTAGCCCGCATCCACGTCAATCTATCCTAGACAATCAATTGTTTCACACTGAAAACACAAATTAACAAGTTAATATAGGTATAATTGGGCCAAGTTATTGACTAGCAAACATTTAATTTGTTAAAAAAAAAAAATCACATCTTTTGAAACCAAACACACAAGCATTCCGAAAATGTTATTGCAAGCATTCCGAAAATGTTATTGTACCCACCTCCAACTTTAGGATTCACATTGTCCTCAATGTGAAAGAAAGAAATGGACAAACACACACAACACACTAAAAAAAATTAGAATGATATAAAAGAGGTGGAAAAAGAAAAATACGACCTTACTACAATAGTGGAATCGGTGTTGGGCGATCATTGGGTTGTTTTGGTACGGGACCCTCAACTGCATCTTCATACCTAATCAAAGTTAAGCAACACACAACTCGAATACCGTGAAATCTCAAATATTCCCAATTAGGACAACCAAGAAGATGTTCAAAAGTTTTTTTTTTAGAAAATGACTCTAAGGACTTGTGATTATTTTGAAAGAAAATAAAATAAAAAAATAAAAATGAATGAAAACAATTACACACAAACATCGGGTTGCCTCCCGGGTAGCGCTTCTTTAACGTCGTATATTTGGACCATTTCACCGAATGTGAAGATTTAATCGGGCGGAGCCTTGAACTTATGGAAAATTTTATCTCTTTGAACAACATCGCCACCCGTATCGATTTTCGAACAATTGACCTTCATGGTCCTATTTTTCTGCATGTTATTCTCAAAATGGGATTTATCTGTGGAAACTTTTGCACATTGAACATCACATACTTTCAATGATTTATTAGAAGACATATCAAGCAAAGAATCATTTATCCTTGTCTCAATCAAGTTTATAGGAAAACAAGTATCATTTATAGGATTTCTCAAAGGAATTTTAAAGATAACTTGTTCACCCCCTACTCTCAAAGTAAGTTTTCCATCATGCACATCAATGAGAGATTTAGCGGTAGCCAAAAAGGAACGCCCTAGAATTAAGGGAACTTCTATATCATCATGCATGTCAAGAATAATAAAATCAACTGGGAATATGAATTTATCAATCTTAACTAGCACATCTTTAACAATACCTCTAGGATGTTTAATCGATTTATCGGCTAATTGAATGTCCATCCTAATAGGTTTAAGTTCACTTAATTTCGCATGTTTGAATGTTTCATAAGACATCACGTTGATACTAGCTCCCAAGTCGGCTAGTGCCCTATCAACAGGTAAACCATCAATTGTGCAAGGGATAATAAAGCTTCCTGGATCATTAAATTTTTGTGGTAGTTCATTGGAAGGACATTTATCATTCAATTGCACATTTGATAATTTATTAAGCTTATTTTCACTAGGAATGATGTCATTAAGATCCCTAACATGCTTTGAATGAGGGTCAACAAATGGAATATTGGCATGTAATTGTTTGAAAGAATCAAGGTACTTACCAAATTTGTCCTCCCTTCTATCTTCTTCGGTTAGACTTCGGTAAGGGATCTTGGGCTTGTATTACGCAACCTCCTTTTTCATGAGATTTTCTTTGGGCATGTCATCCTCCACGTATTTCTGCATGGCGGCATTGGCATAATCATGCTCATGTGGAAAAATGATGGTGATTGCCTTTACGTGCTCCCTTGGGTTTGGCTCGATATTACCCGGCAAACTACCTTGTGGCCTTTCGGAAATCATCTTCGCAATCTGGCCAATTTGATTTTCCAGATTATGGATAGATGCCTCTTGATTTCTCAAGGATGTTTCCACCGCTTTGGAATCGGGTATCTGTTGATTGCACAAACTTTGTTATAAGATCTTCCAAGTTAGGCTTACCTTGATTTGTTGAAATCCCGGAGACGTGTGTAGATCAAGATTGGGATTAGGTCGTGGTTGGCCTTGGTTTCCCCAACCGAAATTAGGATGTTGTCTCCACCGAGTATTATATGTGTTCTTTGTAAGGATTACTTGGGTAATTTTCGCTTGATTCCCAACGTAATTGCCTGTTGACTTGAGGTATTGTGTGTGGGCGATCCCGATGATTATGCAATCCTCCGCAAGTTTCACAAGATAAAACATGTGGTGGTGGTGGTTTAGGAGCCGCTAGATCGTCGATCTTTTGGGTCAAAGCTTCGACATGTGCGCTAGTGTAACCACCGCATCCGCATTATAAACACCCACTGCTCGTTAGGTTTACCTCGCACAGATTGCCATTGATAGCCATTCATGGCCATTCCCTCTATCGGATCTTGGCGCTTTTCCGGTGTTTTATTGTTCAAAGTTCCCCGGCCGCCGCATCAATCATTTGCCTTGTTCGACGAGTAGAGTAGCCCATTGTAAAATGTTTGGACTTGCATCCAAATAGGAAGATCATGATGTGGGCATTTCCGCAACAATTCTTTGAATCTCTCCCAAGTGTCGTACAAGGTCTCGTCATCTTCTTGAGTGAATGAAGAGATTTCATTCCTCAATCGTGCGATTTTGGCGGTGGAAAATATTTCAAAAGGAACTTTTCGGCCATGATGTTCCACGTTGTAATCGTTCCCTTTGGCAAAGTATTTAGCCATTGTTTAGCCCGTCCCCGAAGAGTAAATGGGAATAGGCGTAAACGGATGGCATCATCAGAGACCCCATTGATTTTGAATGTATCGCAAATTTCGATGAAATTTGTGATATGATTATTCGGATCTTCGTCTGGTAGGCCGTCGAATTGAACGAATTGTTGCACCATTTGAATGACATTCGGTTTGATTTCAAAATTATTGGCGGCAACGGCCGGGCCACAATACAATGCTAGATGACGTGCCGTCCATGGATGGTTTGGCATAGTCATACATAGTTCTTTGTTCATCCTCCATGACGAAATCTTTACTTTCGTTAGTATCATCTTCGTGGTCTGTGTTAGTACTTTCCTCTGTGTTGCTACCGGCGGTGTCGCGCTTCCAAATTCGGCGACGAGTAGGCATACACTGCGGTAAACAAAGAGGATAAGTATAAACCAAGACTTACAAATATAGATAAAAAGAAAGATAATGGTAAAAAAATAAAAAATAAAATAAAAAAATGATTAAATTAACAAAAATAAAGCGTTCTTAATATTACAATCCCCGGCAACGGCGCCAAAAACTTGATGGCTCAAAAGCTACCTTTAAAACCGTAGGCAAGTGCACCTATCGTTTTATAGTATAGATTATTGAGTACCGAGTGTCATTCCCACGAGGATTGTAAGTACTAATAATTACCATCTTTTTGTTATTTAATCTAACAATTTTCAGAGTTTTTGTTTGATGAAAAAGGAAAACAAATTATAAATTGTAAAAATGAAGGAAGATTTGTAAAATAAGAAATCAAGAGATAGAAATGTGTTTGAATGTGAATCCCTCTAGAATGTTTTTGTGATTCAACAAGTTAAAAATACAACCGTAAGCCTTTAAGCAAAAACCAACCTCTTTTAATAAAATCTCATGTCTTGTGGACCGTAGAAATTCCCAATTTAAGTTAAACCCTTTCTCAAGGCGAAAAACTTCTAATCTCAGGTTGATTAATGAAATCTCTTTCTAGTTAAAACCCCAAGACAAACATTATAACGATTTGTGAATTCCCATATTAGGTTTGACCCTAATCCAGAAGATTTATGTCGTCCTATATCTAGGATTGCATGCAACTCTTTTCACTTATATAGGTTCTATTTCACCATGAATCTCTCGATTTCCCGGATGAAAAATAAACTTCAAATCAATATTGCGCATATATCAATTCGAATGAACGAAGCATAATATAAGTGAATCACACAAAATATGAAGATTTTATTAAAAACAAACACACTTTAATCACAAATCCATTCTAGAGTTCATTACATTCAAGCACTAGGAGTTTAGCTACTCATGGCTTTGATAAAAGAGTATACTACACAAGATGATTTGAATAAAATGAACATGGTGTACTTAGCTCTTATTCAAGACCAATACAAGACTTCCTCCTTGGTTGATGATGTTGAGCTCCAAGCCTTCTCATTTAATGCTCTTCAACTTCCAACTCTACCTCTTTTTTCTTCTCTCAATGTATTTTGCTTTGTAATTTAGAGAGAATGAATCAATGAATATACAATGAATGGAATGATTCCCCAACTCATACTCTTGGCTTTTATAGACATTATTTTTGTGCAAGAACACATTAATAATGCCATCCTTTTTAAACAAATGCTCCAATTCATTGTTGGGTTGGTGAATTCTTGTATTCAAATGATAATTGAGGGAATATGGGGACATGTTGTAGCAAAATAGGGTGTTAAAGGTGTACAAAAGTGGTCAAAAAGCTTGGTTGGTGAGTTTTCCATAATTTTCGCATGGAAAAGTTGTAAAAAAGTCCCCCGAACACGGCCATGTCGCCCGACACGCCCGGCCGTCTTTTGAAATTTGAAAATTGTCCGACATGGCCATGTCGACGACACGGCCAGGCCATGTCGCACAACATGGCCGTGTTATGCGACGACACGGCCCTGCCGTGTTCAAGTCTGTCCAAGCCTAAAAATTGTGATTTTTCGCCCTGTTTGAACATGGCCGTGTTGCCCGACACCCCCTGGTCGTGTTGGACCAAAAAGGCCCCAAAATGACGCGCTTGGCTTGTAATTTCGAGCGTATTTGCATCCTTAAACTCCCCGGTATGTTTTGACATGAATCCATGGTCCGAAATTCACCAAAATTAGCCCCGAATGGTCAATCTACACCAATAAAAGCACCTCACAGTAGTATAAACAATATACAATCAAAAACTAACGAAAGTAACAACAAAATAACTCAAATTCTACTCAAATATACACATAAAACATGCATAAAAAGACTCTTATCAAACCGAGACGCAGTAAGAGGTCTAAGACGGCTAAGTCTTTTGGGCGATTACATAACATTTATGTTAGATGGTGAGCCAAACTCGATTAAAGAGGCTCTAAGCGATCCGGATGCTCCGCTACGGCAAGAAGCTATCAATAGTGAAATTGAGTCTATTCGCAAAACCATACTTGGGAGTTGGTTGATCTCCTGTTGGTCATAAACCTTTAGGATGTAAATGGATCCTAAAGAAGAAGTATAAAGCGAGATGGAACTATTGATAAGTATAAAGCACGCTTGTAGCCAAAGGCTTTAAACAAAAAGAAGGATATGACTTCTTTGATACATATTCTCGAAGAACGAGGATTGCGTCTATTATTCGAGTGCTTCTCGCGATTCTTTGCCTTGCACAATCTAGAGATTCATCGATGGATGTCAAGACGGCGTTTCGAATGGAGAGATAAATCTTTGAAATCTACATGGAACAACCTGAAGGGTTTTTGTTGCCGTCAAGAAAAGAAGATGTGTAAGTTAATAAGATCCTTGTACGGTGAAACAAGCTCCAAAACAATGACATCTTAAGTTTGACAATACGATGTTGTCAAATGGATTTAAAATCAACGAGTGTGATAAATGCGTATATGTCAAAGGGACATCGAAGCATTTGTCATAGTTTGTCTATCGTGAGCGATTTGTTAATCATGGGCGTAGTCATGATACTATCATGGAGACTAAAAGAATGTTAAAGAGGAACTTTGACATGAAGGATATGGGGATTTCGATGTAATCCTTGGGATAAAAATCGTGAGAACTCCCGATGGAATTATCTTGTCACAATCCCACTATGTGGAGAAAGTGCTCAAGAAATTCAATGCTTTTGTGATTCATGTCAAAGACGCCCATTGATTTAAGTATAAATCGGTTGCTAATAAAGCGAGAACCGAGTGGCTCGGATGGAATACTCACGTATAATAGGCGGTTTGATGTACATCACAAATTGTACACGCCCGACTTGGCCTACCCTCAGTAAATATGTTGAGTAGGTTCACGAGCAATCCAAGCCATGAGCATTGGAAAGCGTTAACAGGGTGTTAAAATACTTGAAGTATACCTTGGATTATGGGCTATACTACTCAAGATATCCATTGTACTTGAAGGATATAATGATGCTAGTTGGATTTTGATTTGAAAGATTCTTATTCAACTAGTGGATACATATTCACCATTGGAGGTGGTACGGTATCGTGGAAGTCCACGAAGCAAACGTGTATAGCTCGATCCACCATAGAATCCGAGTTTATAGCTTTGGATAAAAGTGGTGAAGAAGAAGAGTGGCTTGAAACTTTTTGGAAGATATTCCATGTTGGAGGAAGCCTGTGCCTTCGTGATGATTCTTTGTGATAACCAAGCGGCTATAGGAAGGGCACGAGCAATATGTATAATGATGAAGTCTAGACATATTCGCGGAGACACAATACCGTTAGACAATTGATCTCAAATGGTGTGATGTCAATTGACTACGTAAAGTCAAAAGACAATTTGGCGGATCCTTTGTGAAAGGATCAATCGAGATCAATTAGGTAAATTGCTAGAGGGAATGGGCTTAAAGTCCACAAAGTAAAAATAACCATCATAGTGGGTAACCCAACCATGATGATTGGAGATCCCAAGAACTTGGTTCAATGGGAAAACTAAACTATGAAGGTTATGTTGTAACACTTGGAAACAATGTTATAACCCATCCCTAGAAAGCAATACCAAGTGTTGAAACACCCGCAAAGTTGTGGTGAGGCTAAGTCATTTGACTTTTAATGATTCCTACACCTCGTTGAGGTTGAGTATGGCAGGATACTCGGATATGAGATCACCTATATAAGTAAGAAGTGCGGGCCGCTTCAAAGTAATACTTATGAATCCAAAGTGGTGTCCATGGCGAAAACGGACACAAAACGTGAGAACGAGAAGGTGTTGAGACCTTATTGTGTTATCTTTGTTGACTCGGTATACACCCACCGTGGAGGAATAGTTCAAGGTATCATTGCCCACTAAGCCGCCCGGTGTACCCGATGGTATTGACTACGAAGGTTCAAAGCCATAAGCTACCTTTCCGAATGCAATATTGTCTCTTGAGGACTGGTTTGTGTGTCTGCATTCATGCATACATTAATTTCCACTCATGTGGAGGATTGTTGGAATTTTGGTTTTGATAAAGTGGGTGTCGACCCGACTTTGACCAATTTTTTGGTGGCTAAAAATTTAATTCTGGAGGAATTAAATTATATATTATTAATCTACGTTCCGAGTAGATGTTCGTAGTATTTTTTATTTCTCAAAATCGAATTTCGGTGAGTGAGAAATTAATACACGAAGGTAGCCACATAAATGGGCATTATGTAAAGATTATGTAAAGGGAAATGAAAAGTTTTTGCCTTATCCCACATGGAATACAAATCATTGTTTATCCTAGTTTATTTACTAGAAGGTGTTATATGTTGTATAAACTATAACACAAGTGGATGATCACAAGTGGGCCACACGCGCGCCCGCCCGGCCCGGTCTGGGCCTGGGACTGGGCCGGGGCGGCCCGGCTCTATTGGGCCCGGGTCCAGGTCCACTAAAGTAGCCCAATGAATCTAGACATTGTAGGTGTCCAGATTCGTGTGACTGTTGGAGTTGTAACTCCTGCAGTGGTGGTCACTGAAGTTAGCCCACTACCTACCGTTATGCATGTAGTGAAAGGGTGTAACACCTGGTTGTTACAAGTGATTAATGCCCACTATCCAGTTTTTTCTCCTGCAGGTGGAATGGTTGGCTATTTATACATGTTTGTGCATTGCAGTTTGATACAGAAAATTCATAGCATTTCACACCTCCAAAAGTTATTTTCTGCATTCTACACAAAAAGTCCAGCAACCAGTCTTCAACATCTTCTAGTTGAAGGAGCTTACGTGTTAGTGGTGCTACTACACGAATTCTACACAAAAATCCAAAGAACCGGTCTTCAACATCTTCTAGTTGAAGGAGCTTACGTGTTAGTGGTGCTACTACACAGAAGACGTAAGCCGTTTCATCTTTGGAAGCAATACGTCAAACCGTGAGCACTAGCCGGGACGTAATTGCTTTGCGGAAAGAGCTTCATCTCGACTTGGCTATCTGAAAGACCTACGATTGTAATAGCTAGTATTTTTCTTTGTAATCTTTGCTTCTGTAATTTGCCATTTTGAAGGCATCCCGTTTTTGTACCATTGTAATCAACATTTTTTGCCAATACATAAATCTGAGGATACTTGAGCTACAGTTGAATAATGTCTTACGAAGACTGGCGATGTTATGGCCATGGAAATACAAAGTTCAAGCATCAGTATAACCTCATTATAAAATAAAAAGAAAATAAAATAATGTCAATGAAACAAATCAAGCATAGACACATATCAGTTGCAAGGTGACAATCATCAATAGAACTAATTATTTGAGAATAAGAAGATTTACATCTTTCATGGACAATGCAAGGTAATCCCTATGCAAGGAAAGACGTAGACTATTGTCAATTATAGACCACATAAATTGCAGAACATAATTGAGGCTAAGAATAATCACAAGAAATGAAAATCTTTATGGCGCTTCAAGAAGGCATATGTAGAGCAAAATGATCTAAACAGGTTGCCGTGTGCTGTGGTCTCCATGTTTCTCACCGAACTTTAATGATAAATTCGCCACTCATATTTGCACCTATTGATCTCCCTTCACCATTATCTGAAAAATACATAGCCTGATAGATATTTCCAGAAACACCATCAAAAAAGTGAATTTCATGACCACCTTGGAGCTCAAGTCTTCAGTGAATATCTCAATCTGCTGCCCCATTTAACCCAAGCAACACAGGATTCAAAGCATATGACCTGCTGACATTTTCACATATTGGACTTCCGTTCCCACCGTTCCTTTGCATCAAGCCTAAAATATTTGTAAGAAAAGCTAAAAGTCAAAAAATAAATTGTCATGTTAAATATAGAGAATGACAAAGAATACTACATTACCAGCCTAAGCCTATTCCCTCATGGTGGTCAAACTTTCATTTCATTGTTGTATTTCTCCTTCATTATCAAGTTGTGATATTATGAAGACAGAAAACACATACATAAATGTGAATTAAAGTCTGAGAATACCCCCAATACAACTTTTGGCGTTTATTTCCTTCCACAGACGAAATGTTCCCCACTTTGCTTTCTGGGATTGGAACACTGGTAGAATCCGAAGCAGGCTTGCTGGGTTCTTGGTCTGTGCAGTAATAAGATTCAGCCGCCTTCTCGTGGAACTTGCTTTTCCCATTTCCTCCTGCATATTACCAACAATCTTTAAATCTATCAAAATTGAAACAATGTCCAAGTACAAGACTGTTACACACCTTTCTCTCTCTTATGTGATTTAGACCTGGCTTTGATTTGTAAACGCCTCTTGTGCAGTTCCTAATGATAAACATAAAATGAAAACAACTTTAAAAACAATGCTTTTCTTAACACAACAATAATCAATAGATGATAAAATAGAATTTCAAGACCAGAAACCAAAAATAACAATAAGAATAATAATTAGCAAGGATGGAAACAACTCAACCCAATCAACTCAGCTTCATCTCATATTCATTCAACTAGATTATAATGTAATTAAACCCATGACTAACTCTATTTATCAGTTGCATCTTCTGTTGAAATCAAAGAACCCATAAAAATATTGAGAGAGAAAATAAAATATTTGCATTCTTATTATACAAAACCAAAAGTGAATTACAAAATAAACAAAGAGAGTCTTATATAGGCGACTAGAAAACCTAACCTTAAAAGGACTAGAATCTTATAAAAGGACTAAAACTAAATAAGAAACCGAATATATATTATATTTTAACACTCCCCCTCAAACTCATGATGCAACCGCAAGAAGCATTGAGATTTTGTCAAACAAGAAACGAAAACGTGAAGAGGAATGTGCCTAGATAAACATATCAGCAATCTGCACAGAAGAAGAAACAAAAGGCAATGTAATGATACCATTCTGATAATAATGTCGAATAATATGGCAATCAATCTCAATATGTTTAGTCCTCTCATGAAAAATTGTATTGCGGACAATCTGAATAACACTCTTATTATCACAATGCAGTGGAGTGGGACAGTCAAGAAAAACACCCATATATGCTAGCAACCAACGTAACCAAACTATCTTACAAGCAGTAGTTGCCATGGCACGATACTCGGCCTCTGTGGAAGATGTAGAAACCACATCTTGTTTCTCACTCTTCCAAGAAATGAGAGAGTCACCCAGGAACACACAAAAACCAGTGATAGATTTGCGATCCGTAGGATCACCAACCCAATCAGCATCAGAGTATGCACACAGCTCCAAAGAAGAACTAGATGGAAGTGTAAAGACTCTGGAACTGAGTTCCCCGAAGATATCGAAGAATACACAGAACAACAGCCCAATGAACTATAGTGGGAGAAGTAACAAATTGACTAACCACATGAACAACATGTACAATATCTGGACGAATAACTGTGAGATAAACCAAACTACCAACAACAGTACGATACAAACTTGGATCCGACAAGGGAGAACCATCAGAGGGAGAATATCGAGCATTAGTCTCAAGCGGAGTATCAACAATCTAGTTATCAGTAGTATGTGCATGCTCAAATATATCAGTAATGTACTTTGATTGAGACAACAGATAACCTTGTGGGGAAGAGGCAACCTCAATACCAAGAAAATAACGGAGTGGACCCAAATCTTTCATAGCAAAAGAACGAGCTAACGTAAACTTCAAAGTTTCTATCCATCAAGATCATCACCAGTAATAATCATATCATCAACATATAATGAAAATAAAATACGACCTGTTGCAGTACATTTGACAAACAAGGCTGAATCATGATGACTTGGTCGAAAACAAAGAAAAGTAACAATAGAAGTGAACTTCCCATACCACGCTCTAGAGGCTTACTTAAGGCCATAAAGAGCATTACGAAGCTTACAAACTTCACCTGGTTGATGGGCAACACCAGGAGAAGGTTGCATGTACGCTTCGTCAACAAGATCATCAATCAAAAAGGCATGTTTTACATCCATTTGAGCTACACCCCATCGACGAACCGAGGCGACCGCAAGAAGGGTACGAATAGTTGTCATCTTTGTAACATGCGCAAATGCCTCCTCATAATCAATACCATACTCCTGAGTATAACCCTTAGCAACCAGTCGGGCTTTATATCTTTCAATAGACCCATCAGATTTGGTTTTGATTTTGTAGACCCAATGACATCCAATTGCATGTTTTCCCGGTGGTAAAGGTACCAAGTCCTAAGTATGAGTATGATGCAAAGCAGTAAGTTCTTCAGCCACAACATCCTGCCAAGGTGGATCACAAATCGCCTCTCTATAGGATGAAGGCTCAGAAATACCAAGAAGAGAGGCCAAAAAAGAGACAAATGAACTAGAATAACAAGAGTAAAAGAAATCTAGTAACTTAGTAGACTTACGAACACGTGTGGATTGACGAGGAGCAACATCAGGCGCCGCAATTGGAGAAGTTGAAGGGACAACACCAGTAACAAGAGAATCAGTCGCATCAGAATCTAAAATCATTGTACCAGAACCTGCAGAACCGTTAGTAGTAGATTCGTCATCATGAAAAGGGTCAATATGAATGAGGTCAGACTTGGATACATTATGGGAGCCAGCTGGGACAGAAAAAATGGAATATGTTCAAGAAACACTACATGACGCGAGACATATAATTTTTGGCTAACTGGATCAAAACAACGATAACATTTATGTCCTTCCCCATAACCAAGAAAAACGCATAAAGCAGACCGCGAGATCAACTTAGTACATTCAACTAGAGGTCAAAGGACAAAGCAAGTAGAACCAAACACGCGTAAGGATAAGTAATCAGGAACATACTCATACAACTTCTCAAATGGTGTCAAACCCGAATTATGCGAAGTAGGAATTATATTAATCAAATAAGTAGCAGTGAGAACTGCTTCCCCCCAAAACACACTAGGAACACTAGCAGACAACAAAAGAGACCTAGCAGTTTCTACGAGATGTCTATGTTTTCTCTTTGCAACACCATTTTGCTCAGGGGTATCCGTACAATCTTGTTTGTTGTATCGTACCATCAGAAGCGAGTAAACTAAGAAAAGTATTGGAAGAATATTCCCACTCAAGTCATAACGAAAAACACTTTATGGTTTGAATGTTGGGTTTTCACAAGTGCTCTAAAGTTGAAGAAGATCTTTGAAGAAATCATAACGTCGTTTCACAGGATAAACCCAACAATAACATGTATAATCATCAATAAATGAAACATAATATCGCGATCCACCATTTGTATTGACAGAGGAAGGTACCCATACATCAGAATGAACAAGATCAAATGGTGCACGAGAAACATAAACACTTTTATTGAATGGTAAAGCAGAAAATTTTGCCAGTTTGCAACCATTACAATCTGAAATATCGGGAGATTTCAACTCTCCTAAGACACCAATAGAAACTAAAAGCGTAAACGAGAAGTCGACACATGACCTAAACGAGAATGCCATAAGTAAAAGTCCGAAGACGAACGACTCAAACGAAAAAGATGACAAATCCATGCTAAAAGTTGTAGCTTAGGTATTTTGGTGATCCAAAACATAAAGTTCCCCTGTTTTACGGCTGTCCCAATCACGAGACTACGGGTCTGTCTGCAAGAACAAGTAGAAGAAGAAAAAGAGACTAAATAATCAGAAGCACATTATCAGCTAACTGAAACCAAATTCAAGGTGAAATTAGGAACATAATAAACATTAGGAATGGAAAAACAAGGCGTGACAATGGAACCAATTTCTGCTAATGCCATTGGAGTACCATCAGCAGTTAGAACTGACACAAACGGATTAGGAGACAAAGAGACAAAAGACGACATACTAGGTGACATGTGATGGGAAGCTCCAAAATCTAAGATCTACAATAGTGAAGAGATACGAAGAATTGGAATGAGACAAACCTATACTTGATGGCGAGACATAACATATGGTTGTGAGATAATGAACTTTTGAAGCGCTTTCAAATAAATACGGATCCAACGATGGTGCGGCGATTGCATTGCTCGGCGGAGGTGGTGGTCAGAGACCAATTTGGGATGGCGATGGTCTTTGGGGGTTCTTTGTGGAGGACGTGGAGCTCGTTGTTCTTTGGAACCATTTCTTCTTTGTTGGGATCTCATTTGTTGTGGTTTACCTTTATTCAATAACAGGGGACATTGAGCCTTCCAATGATTCTTTTGGTGGCAAAAGGCACATTCATCAGAAGGTATCATCGAATTCACCTGATTGGGATTATTATTAATCGGCTTTTGTGATGCGGCAAAAACTGATGCAGTAGATGTTGAAACGATCCCCTTATCAACGAGAGTCTGAAGTCGTATCTCTTCAGCTAAAAATTCATTGACCACTGAATCTATAGAAGGTAATGGGCTTCGATGCAGAATACTACCACGCAACCCCTCAAAATCAGAACGAAGAGCCATCAAAAATTGCACCAATCGTTGTTCTTCTCGACGTGTAACATAGGGCGAAAAAGCTCGCAAATCTGCAGATTCAGTAAGTGACAATTGATCCCACAAATATGATATAGCGAAATAAAACTCCTGAATACTCATATCCTTCTGTTTCAAAGCACGAATATCAGCCTCCAATTGATATTGTTTGGCAAAGTTGGACTGTGTATACAACCGTGCCAGATGGTCCCAAACTTCCTTTGCAGTCTCATACTTTGCCAACTGAGCCCCTATAGATTGCGAAACCGAATTGTTGATCCAAGTAATAATGTTCGAATTATCCGTTTCCCAAGCCTCCAACGGATCCGCACCATCCGAATCAGGTTTCGTAGGTTTAACTTTTGTCCCAATAACATAACCCCACATAAAAATTTCATGACATGACTCCAATACGAATAGTTTTTCCCATCCAATTGCACGCTAATTTTCTGAAGAGAGTCATCCTTACTACGGCGACCATAACGAAAAAAAAAAAAAATCACCAAATCTTAACCCATAAACAAATAAAAACTAATCAAATCGAAACCCAAAACTAGCGATAACAAAACAAAATGGAACCAAAAAACAAGCCAAAAACGGACTAGATCAACACTAAAAAACGAACGAAAATTTTTGGCTCTTGATACCATGTTGAAATCAAATAACCCATAAAATATTGAGAGAGAAAATAAATACTTGCATTTTTATTATACAAAACCAAAAGTGGATTACAAAATAAACAAAGAGAGTCTTATATAGGCATTTACTGTAAAACCTAACCCTAAAAGAACTAAAATCATAACCATAAAAGGACTAAAACTAAATAACAAAATCGAATATATATTATATTTTAACATCTTCTTCCAATAAGCCAATAATTGTGAATACCCCTAGTCCATAACGAACAATCATGAAATTCATATCACAGATGATTGTAAATTTTTATCATGCAAATTAATCAATAAAACTCATCTAGCAAGTTCAAATACCAACACACACAAAAAAAGGGATAAATTTATGTTGGAGAAAAATGAGAGCGTCGAGTCCAAATAAACCCAAATTTCTGACCAAAATCTTCCCGTTTTAGGGTTATGATTTTGATATTAAGACATACAAAATCGAAAAATTAGCGATACTGTTGAAGAGAATTAACCAAAACTGTTGGGGAACCTGAAACTTGGAGAGCTGGGACTCAGTGAGCCCACTTTTGGGCTTGAAATTGGGCTGTAAAGAAGCTGATGATGCTATCGCAGCTTCTCTTCTTTCGTCTGCTTCTTCCTCTGTTTCTCTTTCCATTCCGACTCTCCGTAACGTCTTTCTCAATTCTTCTTTTTTTTAAAATTTTTTTTAATGAATTGGAAAGAAGGCGGAAGTTATGGGCTTGTATGGATGTATTTCCAAGTCCAATTTCCAGTTTTTAGTGTTGGAAAATGAAATTTCAAACTTTATTGATTTTCGTGTAAAAATTGGGAATATGTTTGGTTTGTTGTCTGAATTTCTATTTGAAAATGAGAATATGTTTGGTTATAGTTTTTCAATTGTGTTTTTGACATAGATTTGCGTGATTGTAGTGTGTCTTTTACCTAGATTTGCGTAATTCGGATGGAAAATTATTTGGTTGTGTTTTCAAAAGAATATTTTCCATAAAAAAGTGAAAACTGGAAATGACCTCATTTCTACTGAAAACTTTTGAAACAAACATAAACCCATTTTCTGGAATAGTTGGAAAGTGGAAAAATGGTCTTGGAAACACAACCATACAAGGCTATATGCTTTGATTGGTTGTGCTTTCGTTCCGTCTATTTTCGTTTTATAAGAGACTAGCGATGAATTTTTTTCTTGAAAGTGAAAGTTTGAATTGCAGAGAAAAAGTAATAATTGTAGTAATAATTGTGTTGATGTGATGGAGATTCTGTTAGAGATGTTGATTATTTGTGAAAATTTTTATGAAAAAAAATAGTATAAAATATAATGCAAGAAACTTGAATAAAAATAAAAAAAATTGATAAAAAATAGACAATATAGATCTCATTTTATACCCTTTGTTATCAAGAAGAGAAAAATAACAAAAATGGTGATGAATTAAAGAAATTATCGGTTTAATAGGGGGAAGAGAGAGAAATTAATCTTATAATTGAGTATTGGAAAGTGTGAGAGTTGAAGAGAAAAATGAGTTAATTTTGGAGAAAAATGAGATTTTCTTTGAAAAAAATTCATTTCTTCCACAACAATCACACTTCCAAAAGATTTCTCTCAAAAATTAAAATTTGGAAAAACAATCTCACAACCAATCACAACCTTAGGTTGTTGGTTGTGATTTCATTCCGTACATTTTTATTTTATAATATAATAAATAGTGGTGAATTTTTTTTTAAAGTGAAAGTTGGATGGGTAGATAAAAAATAATAATTTTGTTGATGTGATGAAGAATTTTTTAAAGATGTTGATTATTTGTGGAATTTTGTGGAAATAATAGTGTAAAAATATATGTAAGAAAATTGAATAAAAAAATAAAAAATTGAACAAAAAATAAGAAATATAGATCTCATTTTATACCTTTTATTATCAAGCTTAAGAGAAAAATAACGAAAATTGTGATAAATTAAAGAAATTACCGAAATTATTTATATGAATATGAGGAGGAGATAAAAAAATAGTATAGTTGGGTATTGGGATGTGTGAAAAAAGAGAGAAAAATTGAGTTAATTTTGGAATGAAATGAGATTTTCTTTTAAAAAAAAACTCACTCTTTTCACAAACAATCACACACCCTATAATTTTTCTCTCAAAAATGAGAATTTTGGAAAATTTCTCACAACCAATCACAACCTTAGGCTGCGCTTGCCTATGAAAAAATCTCATTTTCGTTATAAATTGTTTTTAATCAAAATTATGAATGCTTACAAAAATTTTAAAAAAAAACATTATTCACTCATTTGCACGTTGTTTTTCTTCTATCAATCACTTCTACTTATTTTTCAAAAGAACTATCAAATCGTCAATCATTATTACTCATTTTCCCACAAGTTCTATTATTCACCTACTCACATATTTTTAATTATCAATTATTATTTTACTATTTTTATATCAAAACAACTTTCATCATTATATTTTCATGTCATATCCAATCACACAATCAAAATTCATTTTTTTCTTCCAAAAATTTTATTATCACTATTTTTTAATAAAAAGAAAATTTCCAAAATAAAAGGATATAAAATCATTCTCCTGCTGATTATTATAGTACGTCACTTAAAAGAAAATGAGAAGGCTAATTTGGGCCATGTAAGCCCAATTGGCCAGTTCGAGTGTGATATAGACCGGTTTGATATTAGGTGATCTTTTGATATTTAATATGTAATGAAGCACGAAGCACTAATAAAATTACATGATACGGATACGATATGATATGGGTATCAAAATAAGTAATGTTTTGAAATTCTAAGAATACATGTACGATATATATATATATATATATATATATAGGTATAGGATCATATGTGGCAAGGGCCTTATCATGTGGCAGTGTGGACAAATCTAAGTCGTTACCATGTTTAATCCTAAGGCCATATTTCTTTCGATTTTTTTAATTGAACACAGCCCATTTAAGGGCAAAATAAACATTTTGTGCCTATTAATAAACGGTTCTTTTTGGTAACTGTCCCACAATTCCCCTTTTTTAGGGATATCAATTAATCTTCTCCCGCTTTTTGCAATTCTATTTTAACACAAAATCAAAAAACCCCTCCTTCTTCGCCTCATCCTCATTCCACTACCCCATTCATACGGTTGGTCATTATTTCTTCTCTGTAACATTCGAGCGCCCAGGAGAAGAGTTTGCTTGGCCGAATTCCTTCAACATCAAACTCCAAGAACGCACCGGTAACATTGTTGAAGGTAAGCCCCTGGTTCGATTTTTTTAATTGTTGGTTTGTAGATTCTTGTGGAAAGGTTTTCCTCCTAATTTCTTCTTCAGTTTTATTTTTCATTTTAGATGATATTTTTTAGGTATTTTTGGAGTTAGTTGCACTAGGTGAAGGCCCTTTTGTTTTTCGAATTTTCTAGGTTTTTGCTACTCGGTTTTTACAGACCCCCCCTTTTAGTTGGGTTTATATGAATTATATCCTTGTTCGTAATGGGTTAGATTAGTATAATTTTTTTGGTATAAAATTATGAAAAAACGATTTACATTTAGATAATGAATTGTGTAATGATTTATGTTTATTGAAATTGTGCCTTTGATTTCTAATTTGGTGTAAATTTACGTAAGCATGATACATCTCTTAGTTATTTTGGTATATAGCTAAATCCTTTTGTGTAATTTTTGCCCAATGCCTGAAATAGGGAGGAAAAAAAGGAAGTTGGATATATATATATATATAATGTTCCATGAAATCCATGATGACAAATAATATTAAATTCATGTTTAGCGCTAAATTAGCTTTTTATTTGTGTAATGAATCTCCCCTGTTATAACTGGTGTACATGTTATCATGAAATGATACATATTTTGTTAATTTTGGCATATAAGTAAACAGAGTTTGGTGTTTTTGCATAAGTCTGGTAAATTGTATATAGACGGCATACAAATGGTATTTGAATAATTTTATTTTCGTATACATTTAGGCTACATTCAGTGAACAATTAGTTTAGTTGTGGTATTTGTTTTGATACATTGTATTTGACACCCGCAATTGTTAATATCGTTCACGTACACAGTGTGATGTTTTCTTAAATGTTTCTCAATACCAGGTTCAATGGAAAGAGGAAACATGAAAAGACCTGCATCTCCAGGTCCGAGCGAGGAAGCGCCTGATGTTAATCAGAGGCCCAAACCGCAAAATCTGCTTTGAAAGTTTCGTTGCCAAAACTGAGGACAAGATCCGTGCCTAATGTTCTTTTTCCGGCGTTGGTTGGTTCGGCTCAACAATTTTGGGACCAGAGTCAGAATCGAAATGGGATTTAGGAGTTTGTTGGGTATAAACATCAAAGAATTACCGGGGAGGTTAATCTATTGGTTGGTAGATAATTTCAACTCTCTCAGATGTGAGTTGATTCTATCGGATGGCAGGTCTATTCGCGTTGGCGAAAAGGACGTGGAGCTAGTGTTGGGTTTTCCTAGAGGTGGAATAAGAGTCCAGAAAAAAACAAAGTCAGAAGCATGCCAAGCATACTCGGACTGGCAGACCCAATTTGAGCCAAAAGCAGATGGGTCATATACTATTACAGTTGCTAAGGTTTCTGAAAAGATGTTGGAGGACGTGGATGGGGTATATGGTTCAGGAGGAACTTTATAGCTCTCGTTGACGCACAAATAATTGGGAATATGCAGGGCGGATACGTTAACGCACTTATTATGAAAAGCTTGGAGAACGTTAACGATATCCCGAAAATGAATTAGTGCGAGCACACTTTGATGATATTGTTAGAGAGCAAAGAGAAATGGTTGTCAACAAAGAAGAAGTGTTTCAACGGGCCGCTGCTTTTTTTGATTGTAAGTACTTGTCCATTCTATTTGACTTAAACAAAATCAGCATATATTTAAAAACGTTTTTGTTTTGTATCAAAGGGTTTCTATATGGATAGAGTTGTTCTGGCTCTTCGTGCTTTCCCGAGGGTGGTCCCGTGTGTGCGGTCGCTGACGACTGAAATCATTCAGGATAGGAATACTGCCGAAATGAAATGCAGAGGTTATGGATTAGGCTATATTGATTGCCCAATTGACGAAGCTGGACCTTCTGGATTGCGCAATGATCAGCCGCTGCCAGCGTCAACCAATGTCGTTGGTATGCATGCTCCTAGACCGCGAAGCGATTGTCCGGTGCCGACCCCGACATTCAGTGCTGGTGGTGTGCAGGTGCCAAAATTTACTTTTTAGAATGCCTTTTCTGCAATGGATCTGTTTTATTTTTGTATTTTTCCATTTTAACTTGGAGGGTAGATGCAAAGTATATGTTACCTTGTTAGTTATATTGGATTAAATGTAGATGTATGTTTGGCATAATATAAGAAGCAACAATGCATAATGTTAGATATTAAATAGTATAATGTTAACTAATTTATGATACTTTTTCAAGACATAACAGATGTCATGTTGTCTGCTTACAAAATGGTATAACATAATTAACTGTCAAATGTTCAGATAGTTACAATGTGGTATAATATTAGTCCCAATTATATATTGTGCACGGTTTATTTTCTTTTATATAATTTGATAGTTATTTATGCACCAAGATTCATTTAAATGAGTACGGAAATCTTGACAACTAATTATTAAGTTTGGTGCAGGGTATTGTTGGCAGTCTTTTGTCCAAGTTGGTGACGGTAGCAACAGACGTCATGGATATTCTTGCATTGTTGAATAATGCCCCTCGGGAGCTGGCTGCGAATCCTGATTTTGGGAAAATCCAAGAGGTCGCTAGGAAGTTCATATGCTTTAACGTGGACAGACCGGGCGAAGACACCGTTATTGGGGACACTATTGCTAGTGAATTGCAGCAGATCAACGTGTTTTGGAGCAACCCCTTAAATATAGCTGCACTGGAGAAGGTTGAACAGGCTACACGTCCGCGGGAGGAGTTCCAGAAAAGATCCGATGTTTTGGAGACATCGCGTAAATACTCCGAAGAGAACCCGGTTGAGGAGCAGCCGCAGGCTGAGGGTGTAAGAATTCCCCTTTTTTATATGTTTTCTTTCCTTCTTTGTTTATATATGTGTTGGAGGCATCGATTTTTTATTTTAATTTCATGGGTTTTTTAAGGGGACTGTTGGTGTGGGTCAAGGTGATGATGGCCAGGATAGGATCGGTATGGGTACCGGTGATGATGTTGTGGGGTTCGGCGGACCAAGGAAGGAGAGGAGAATGAGCGGACCACCGTTTTGCTCAAACGCGAACAAGATGCGAGGAAGCAACGTAAAATAGTGATGTTGTCGCGTCTCTATTTCGATCTAGACAGGTCGACTTTTCCCAAAAGATGAACTAGATTCACAATGTCGTTGCCAAGTGGGTCTTTGACAACGTTGGGGCTACCAGGTTACGCGTTTTTTTAATATGTGGTTTTCAGTTAGCCTCCTTTATAAATTCCGCTCATTATTAGTTTTGTTAATAATTTTTTTTTGTTCAACGTATGTAGAACCGAGGTTATTTTTAGGATGGGAGACAATGTTCTTACGAGAGAAGATTTTGAGACAATGAGGACCAGGGTGTACATATCTGGAAACGTTATTGACCTGTGGGCGAAAATAATGGACGAAATGGAGGAATCAAGGGATGTTAATTCCCACCCGAGGTTTTTTTCGAGCGAATATGGTGAAGTATGTCTCTCTTTTTAATTGGGTTTGTTAACAATTAACTGGGTGTTGAACACCATGACGTGTATTTATTTATACTATGATGTAACATTGGAGGTACTATTTTTGCATATTGTTAGTTATTAAGTGGTGCAAATTTACCTGTGTTTTGGTGCACATTTACTTATATATATGTAAGGTTATGTTTCATAGTTGTGATGCATAGGATTCCTCATCCTCATTTAATAGCAATCCACAAGCAAACATTGCACAAGCGATGGTTGTCAATGCCCGTAAATGGTGCAAACACCATTTTGTACCTGTGTATACGAAATATTGAATGAGATATCAATGTTACGAAGAACTATATACCATGTACTTTATATATATATATATACCAAAGTTATTATATTTGTTCACTTCAAACATTAAATTGAGTACATTATATTTATACTGATTAAGCGACAAGTTATAGAAATTATACAATATAACATTATAACTCTATTTGTACACAATCGCATTTATATATTTACACCACAATAGTTCTATTTTTATCATTAGTTACACATGCAGTCATCTATATATCATTTACTTATATATTGTAATGTTAGGTTTCATAGTTGTGATGCAAAATTACTTACATTTTGGTGTACAGATAATTAGTGAATGTGATTACACTCTGTTGTGTCATCTGCTCATGATTTTCCAGACGAAAGGAGGTTGGCATTGTTTTCGGGAGCTTTTGATTTGGAAGTTGTGGACCCAACAGCGGCTAATTTGCAGGCCATTGAAATGGTATAACTTTTGTAGCATATATATATGTTTCTTTTTGTTGTTTGCCATTTAATTTTTTGACAAGTATACTATTGTTGAATTCTTTTGAGTTTTTCTTCCCTATTATAAATGGATGGCACATTTTCGTGATATATATCAACATAAAGAAGAAGTATTGTCACATTTTGGACAACTCTTCAGATGGTGGTACAAGTTGCAACAAGTGCGCATGGATGCCGGAGAAACTGGTAAAGTTTCACACATATTTTTTTTTGTTTTTATTTGAGTTATTAAAAAAAGTCGAAATGAATCGACGACAACTTACCCATGAGTTATTAAAAAAAGTCGAAATGAATCGACGACAACTTCCGAAGAGGATAAAGTTACAAAAGTTCTTAACGCTCTTCCCGCCTCTTGGTCCGAAAAAGTTACCACTATTTCGGAAGCTCAAAATTTGGAACCTCTAAATTTTGATGAGCGTATTGGCAATCTTCTCATCTATGAAGTTTATACCAATGAAAAGAGTAACTAAAAGACATCAACTTCTCAACCGGGTATGGGATCAACTCCAAAAGGTCTTGCCTCAAAATCGAAAAATTATTATTCTAGTGATAAAGAAGATGAAGATGAAGATGAGGAACTTATTAGAAAATTTACAAAATTTGCATAATCTATTCACTCCCCTCTAGATTATCGTAGCCACTTGGACTAACATTCAAGGCTTTGTGAAAGTGCTTTTTCTTTCTTTGTTCTTCTTTCTCTTTTGGACAATTTGCAATATGGTGTCCGAGGTTTTTGCATCTAAAACAAGAATCGTCTCTTGTTTTTCTTTCCTTTTTTTTATTTACCGATTTTTCGATTTATGCCCTCTTTTTCGAATGTGGAGATGCTAGCAAAAATGTAAGTGCTGGAAAATAAACAACACTCGATGATTTATAGTTGTTTAACCCACCTAGAGCCTAATCTACTACCACCCCGGTATATCCGAAGTGGATTTCAAAAACAAAAAAGAATTTTATTAATAGTTACCAAAACTATTACACCACCACATTTGAAGATTACCATAATCTTCTTACAACACCTTCAAGGAGATTACCATAATCTTCCTTCACCTATGAAGAGTACCACACTCTTCAACACCTAAGATCACCCAAGTGTGTTCTTACCACAAGAACACTAACAAGGATATCTTATTTTGGATGATAGAAAAATTCAAGATTACAACTCAATAATGAAGCATACAAACTTTGAGTGCAAATGTAATCAAGAATAAAAAGCCTAGACCTCAAGATTGTGCAAGTGCAAAATCTTAGGCTATTTGTGGAATATGGAGGCTTGGAAAATTTTGCAGATTTCTTGTTATATTGTTTGCTTGTGTGTTGTAATGTTTGCTTCAAGTCTTCCTCTATTTATAGGAGAGTCTTCAAGATTGGATCTCCAACATAGGCTCCTCCTTCTTCACTTTTGTCTACAAAAAGAAGATCACAAGATGTAGAAATATTGTACAAAATTGTTAAAGTAAATCTTGCAGATAATGGTTGTCCAACGATTTGAATTTTGCTGTCAAAAAACATATTGCGACCGATCGAGTAGAAATAGAAATTTGAAAATAGATCGCACAATTTTACACAGGGGGACCGGTCGACGGGGGGGTCTGACCGATCGACCCCCTATTGGACCGGTTAGGGTCTTCAAAAAACAATATAGAGAAGAGTTCTGTAATCAGGCCATATGCAGGCACCGGTCAACCACCTGGTCGACCGGTCAACCACCCCAAAATTTCCCCCAGTTTTGTTTCTGTTTCAAGTTTCGACTTTCAGGCATGGGTTGCCCTCTAGGGCGACCGGTTGACCTCAAAACAGAAGTGTTGTCCAACTTTTGTTAAAAATAAACTTCAAGAAATACTCCAAAAAATTAGTAAAAATATTTTAAATCAATTAGGAGTATTTAGACTACATTTAGGAACATTGTTTTGGTGTAAAACACAGTTAAATAAAATCATCAAAATCATGATAAAAATATTTTTCTAACAAACTCCCCTTTTTTGATAATTACAAACCAAAACAATTTTTAGGAGATCGATTTTAAAAACAAAACATATTTTTCCGGTCTAAAACAACAAACCATTTTTAAGCAACACTTATCATAAATAAAAACACAAGAATATGAGCAAAGATTTTTCAAAAATTATTTTTATAAGCTCCCCCTATCAACATGCATAACAAGAGTAAGTATAGAAGCAAACAACTAAAGCTAAAAGCTTAGCTTTTACAATTTAAGCTTGAATATCATGAGCTTAGAAGCTCCCCCTGTCAAAAAGAAATCATTAGTCATAATAAAAGTCCATTTTTCATCCATTGGACTCATTTTCATCACAGTTTTTGGCTTTTTCAATTTTTAGCTTATAGCTTTTTCTGTGAGCTTTTTCTAGCTTCTTTGAGTTTATAGCTTATTTCATGTTTCTCCTCCTTTGGAATCATCAAAAAGAATATTAGCACGATAAAAACATCATATAATCAAATCAAAGTGCGCATTATTATCGATTTATCGAGCTTTTCGACTATTGAAGCTTAAAAACCAAATAAAAAGGGAGAAGTCGATCATTTGATTTGCAAAATCTCATTTAAGTAACAAAACATGATCTCTATAAACTTATAAGACTTTTGAAATTTAGAGAATCATGTAGGTGATGAATTTTTCATAGAAACAATTTGTCGAACACTTGGCATGCGTAGAATAAAACAAGAGATGTATAATGCCTTTGGAATGTAATCAAGTCAAAAAAATTCATCACCAAATACAATTATACAAGCATTATCCATCAACAATCATCATGCTCATCATAATTATACAAGGAATTCATCAAGATATCAAAATACTAGCTCTTTCTCAAGGGTTCAACCCAATTGAGATTAAAAAAGAATTAAATTTACCAATTAATCGGAGAAGTCGGATAATAATGATGAAATACAAGTAATATACACTCAAAAACGTTTGAAGGACATAAACGTCTTTATCGTTGAAGACACCTAGGGCGACCGGTCGACGGGTAGGCGGACAGGTCCCTCGCACTGTCGGCCGGTGTCGAACACCGATTCGATTCCGCCAAGTTTTAACCAAAAATCCAATTTTCACCCCTAAGTTTTAAAAACGTGCAAAATGCAAACATAGACCTCATTCAATATGTTATGCCTAACTGAGCTCATATTGAAGCAAAATTCTCGGAAGATAGCGGTTTTGTAAAGATATCCGCTAATTGATCTTGAGATGGAATAAAGAATATCTCAATTTTTCGTTTTGAAACACAATCCCTTAGAAAATGATGTCGAATCTCAATATATTTTGTACGGTTATGATGAACCGGGTTTTGAGCAATATTTATAGCGGATATGTTATCACAAAAGATAGGAATATTTTCAAAAGAGCATTTATAATCCGCTAAAGTTTGTTTCATCCAAAGAAGTTGAGTATAACAAAAAGCCGCGGAAATATATTCGGTTTCGGCCGTTGAAAGTGAAACACAATTTTTGTTTCTTTGAAAACCAAGAAACTAGGCAATCGCCTAAAAATTGACATGATCCAAAAATACATTTACGGTCATCAATGTTTCCTGCATAGTCTGAATCACTATAGCCTTTAAGTGAAAATTTTTCATTCTTTGGATAAAATAAACCATATTGAATAGTGTCTTTCAAATATCAAAAAATCCTTTTAACGACACTCATATGAGATTCTTTGGAATTGCTTTGAAAACGAGCACATAGGCATACGACATGAAGAATGTCCGGCCTACTTGCGGTTAGATAAAGTAAACACCAATTATACCTCGATACTTGGATTCATCAACCGACTTGCCTTTTTCATCTTTGTCTATCTTGATATTTGTTGCCATATGAGTAGAGACGGTTATTCCTTCTTCAATGCCAAACTTCTTTAGAAGTTCTTTTGTATACTTTGATTGTGAAATGTAGATTCCTTCTTGGCATTGCATCATTTGAAGTCCAAGGAAGAAATTGAGCTCCCCCATCATACTCATCTCGAATTCACCTTGCATAAGCTTAGAAATTTTCTTACACAAAGATTCATTAGTAGCACCCAATATAATATCATCAACATAAATTTGCACTAATAAGCAATCTTGCCCTTTTTCAATAACAAAGAGAGTAGTGTCAACTTTACCTCTTGTAAATCCATTTTGCAAAAGAAAAGAGCTAAGTATATCATACCATGCACGGGGTGCGTGTTTTAAACCATATAAGGTCTTATTAAGTTTATAAACATCATTTGGCCTAGAAAAATTTTCAAAGCGCGGAGGTTGTTTTACATAGACTTCTTATTGAATAATACCATTTAGAAAAGCGGATTTAACATCCATTTGGTAAAGCTTGAAATTTTTAAAACAAGAATAGGCAAGTAAAATACGAATAACTTCTAAACGTGCTACGGGTGCAAAATTTTCATCATAATCAATACCTTCTTCTTGACAATACCCTTGAGCTACTAACCATGCTTTGTTTCGAACAATATTGCCTTGATCATCGAGCTTGTTTCGAAATACCCATTTTGTACCAATAATTGTTTGTGATGGAGGACAAGGTACTAATTCCCAAACATCATTTCTTTCAAATTGATTCAATTCCTCTTGCATTTCTAAAAACCAATCATCATCTTCAATAGCTTCCTTAGCATTTTTAGGCTCTTTTTGAGAAATAAGAGCTTTTTCGGCAAATTTTCCTCGAGTCATTACTTTATCAAGGGGATCACCAATAATAAGATCTTTTGGGTGATCTCCCTTAAATTTCAAAGCTACGGGAAGATCCAAAGTATCACCTTTGTCTTCTTGAGGAACATTTGAGCTTGAAGGTTGATCATTTTGAGCATCATTTTGAACAATTGGTTTAACAACATCCTCTTCATCACTATCATCATTTGGTATCTTTTCAACACCCGAGGCTTCATTAAATTTGACATGAATAGATTCTTCAACAACCATACTAGTCTTATTGTAAACTCGATATGCCTTGCTTTTGATTGAGTACCCCATAAATATACCCTCATCGGCCTTAGGATCAAGTTTGTCCAATTGATCCTTAGTATTCAAAATAAAACACTTGCATCCAAATATTTTGAAATAACTAATATTTGGAGTTCTTCCTTTCCAAAGCTCATATGGAGTTTTATTCAATTTAGGACGAAGATAAACTCGATTAATGATATAGCAAGCGGTACTTACGCCGGCCCAAAAATATTTTGGAAGTGAAAATTCATTGAGCATGGACCGACTCATTTCTTGAAGTGTCCGATTCTTCCTTTCCGCTACTCCATTTTCTTTGAGGTGTTCTTGGAGCCGAAAAATTATGAGCATATCCCTTGGTTTCACAAAAGACTCTAAATTGTCCATCAAATTCACCACCTCGATCACTTCGAATAGACTTTATAGTATCTTCTTTCATTCTCAATAAGTCTACACAACTTAACAAACTCATTAACGGCATCGCTTTTATTTGCAAGAAAAATTGCCCAAGTATATCTAGAAAAATCATCAACTATAACGAAAGTGTAATGTTTTTCACTTAAACTAGCCGTACCAATATCCCCATACAAATCAAGATGAAGCAATTGTAGGGGTTTGGTTGTAGAAATTTCATTTTTGGGCTTAAAACTACTTTTAACTAACTTGTTCTTTTGACAAGTGTCACATAAGCCAAGATTTTCAAAATTCAATTTGGGTAGTCCTTTTACATGTTGGTTTTTGTAAATAGTTTGCAAATTTTTGTATCCAACATGTCCAAGTCGCTTATGCCATAAACTACTTAAATC
Source organism: Rehmannia glutinosa (assembly GCA_016081115.2). Classification (NCBI taxonomy): domain Eukaryota; kingdom Viridiplantae; phylum Streptophyta; class Magnoliopsida; order Lamiales; family Orobanchaceae; genus Rehmannia; species Rehmannia glutinosa. The sequence goes on from CM071932.1 coordinate 66,347,731, forward strand.
ATTATTGGCGACAAGACAAGAAACATTTTGACGAACCAAATCACTTGTGCAAATTTTGTAAAGATTGCCTTTTTCTATATGCTTCACAAATAATATCATCATTTTTAACAATAAGGCATTTTTCTTTATTGAAAATAACATTATAATTTGAATCACAAAGTTGGCTAACACTTATCAAATTAAACTTAAGCCCTTCAACCTAAAGAACATTACTAAGAAAGAAAGAAGAGTTACCAATTTCTCAATTTCCAAGAATTCTTCCTTTGACATTCCCGAACATGACCATATCCTCTTCTTGGAGCTTGATGTTGGTAAAAAGTTATCTCCTTCCGATCATATGGCGTGAACATCCGATGTCCACGAGCCATTTTGAATCTTCCATTGTTGTTATAGCCCCTATAACCTAAAAAAGAATTATTTTTAGGTACCTATAGTTTTGGGGTCCATGGGGGTTAGCCTTGAGACCTTTGGGCCTCCAAAAATAGCTAAAATTGTTCTTCAATTTACAATGAGTAGCATAATGACCAACTTTACTATAATAAAAACAAATAAGATTGTGGGGACTACTAGCATGTACAAAAGTCAGACCTTGGTCATTTTTTGTTGAAATAGGTTGAAAAGGTTTATAGCCAAGTCCTAATTTAGAATGCTCACCTCTTTGTGCATCTAAATTTTTTGTAACTTTATCCGTACTTAAGTTAAAACGATGCACATCCTTTTTCAAACATTCAAGATCATTAGTGAGCGATTGTTTTTCGGTTTCAAGAGTATTAACTTTGGTAAGAGTGATAGCATGAGCTTTATCAAGAGATTCATAAGAAGTAAACAATTTATCATTTTCAACTTTAAGCTCTTTATACTCCTTTTTCAAAGTCTTGTATTTTACAATCAAATTTTGGAATTCATTTTGTAATTTATCAAAACCACATTGCAAATCATCAAGTAAGGAAGAAGTTGAAGAGTTAGAGCGTACCTCGTTATTTTCATCGTCTATGGCCATAAGACCATGTTCGGTTTCTCCTTCCTCGTCGGATGTGGTGAGTAGTTCATCCCAAGTTTTGACATCCGCATTTAAAGTCTTCTTTTTCGGAAAAGACTTTTCTTCTTTTGTTCCTCCTCCGTTAGTTTTGGACAATCGGCTATGAAGTGCTCGGATTTTCCGTATTTGAAACACGAGTTGTCTTTCAGTTTTCTTGCCTTATTTTTATTCATAAATTTTGCAAATTTTCGGACAAGTGCGGCCGTCTCCTCATCATATTCGTTACTAGCATAATAAGAATTATTAGAAGAAGATGCTAAGCCTTTAGGAATATTTTGCATACCCGATTGAGTGGTGGATGGTTTGGAATTTTTCCACTCCTTTAGATAGACTTCATAAATGAGGAGGTTCCCGATGAGCTCATCGAACTTGAGTGTTTCGATATTTTGTGCTTCCGTGATAGCCGTCACTTTTTCGGACCATGAGCCGGGAAGAACGTTCAATACCTTGGTCACCTTGTCTTCTTCGGAGATGAACTTCCCAAGAGCCATAAGAGGATTGACAATGTTGTTAAGCCTTTCCACCATTTTTGATATGCTTTCACCATCATGCATATTGAAAATTTCAAAGTCTTTCACAAGCATTGTTTTTCTTGCTTGCTTCACTTTCTTTGTGCCCTCATAGATGGTTTCTAATTTTTCCCATACTTCATGTGTGGACCTTATTCCTCGATTACGGTTGTATTCGATAGCGGTGAGTGAACAATGTAAAATATTCAAGGTCTTACCATTTAGAGAGAATGACTTCTTGGCGTTGTCATCAAATTCCTTGAAAGTTTTGAGAACCGAGGTGTCATCCTCCAATTTCTTGGTTGGTTGATCAACTCATTCAATGACGGCATTCCATATGTCAAACCCGCACCCTTGTAGAAAGCACTCCATTCGGTCTTTCCAAAATGCGTAGTTGTTGGCGTCAAAAAACGGTGGCTTGTTGGTGGAGGTGCCGGTGGTGAGGTAGCTTTCATTTGTAGCCATGGATCTTCTCTTTACTTGCAAAGATTAAACGAGCTTGCCAAAGAGTTTGGCTTTGATACCATTTGTTAGTCCAAGTGGCTACGATAATCTAGAGGGGGGTGAATAGATTATGCCGATTTTCCGATTTATGCCTCTTTTTCGAATGGGAAGATGCTAGCAAAAATGTAAGTGCGGGAAAATAAACAACACTCGATGATTTATAGTAGTTCAACCCACCTAGGGCCTAATCTACTACCACTCCGGTATATCCGAAGTGGATTTCAAAAAGAAAAAAGAATTTTATTAATAGTTACCAAAACTATTAAACCACCACCTTTGAAGATTACCACAATCTTCTTACAACACCTTCAAGGAGATTACCACAATCTTCCTTCACCTATGAAGAGTACCACACTCTTCAACACCTAAGATCACCCAAGTGTGTTCTTACCACAAGAACACTAACAAGGATATCTTGTTTTGGATGATAGAAAAATTCAAGATTACAACTCAATAATGAAGTATACAAACTTTGAGTGCAAGTGTAATCAAGAATAAAAAGGCTAGACCTCAAGATTGTGCAACTGCAAAAACTTAGGCTATTACAACAAGAATGTGAAATATGAAGGCTTGGAGAATTTTGCAGATTTCTTGTTGTATTGTTTGCTTGTGTGTTGTAATGTTTGCTTCAAGTCTTCTTCTATTTATAGGAGAGCCTTCAAGATTGGATCTCCGACATAGGCTCCTCCTTCACTTTTGTCTACAAAAAGAAGATCACAAGATGTAGAAATATTGTACAAAATTGTTAAAGTAAATCTTGCAGATAATGGTTGTCCAACGGTTTGAATTTTGCTATCAAAAAATATATGGTGACCGGTCGAGTAGAAATAGAAATTTGAAAATAGATCGCACAATTTTACACAGGGGGACCGGTTGATGGGGGGTCCGATCGGTCGACCCCCTATTGGACCGGTTGGGGTTTTCAAAAAACAATATAGAGAAGAGTTCTGTAATCAGGCCATACCGGTCGACCTCCCCAAAATTTCCCCCAGTTTTGTTTCTGTTTCAAGTTTCGACTTTCAGGCACGAGTTTCCTTCTAGGGCGACCGGTTGACCTCAAAACAGAAGTGGGGCGACCAGTTGACCTCAAAACAGAACGGTTGTCAATACTCCAAAAAATTAGTAAAAATATTTTAAATCAATTAGGAGGATTTAGAAAACATTTAGGAACATTGTTTTGGTGTAAAAACACAGTTAAACAAAATCATCAAAATTATGATAAAAATATTTTTCTAACATTGAAGGCCAAAGCCGAACCAACAACATGGGATGAACTTCTTACATCCGATGATGAGAAAGACTAGTAATGTCTAATGGCCATTAACGGATAAAATGAGGTACGCTCTAACTCTTCTACCTCTTTTAGTAATGAATTGCATGATGATTATGGTGAATTGCAAAATGATTTTAATGAACTTCAAAATGAATTCCGAATCTTGCTCTTTAAATACAAAAATTTGAAAAAGGAATACAATACTTTGAAAAATGAAATGGTTTGTCTGGACAGAAAGGAATAGTGTCAAGCATCGAAACCTTCCTTTCTTGGCATCTCACATTATTTGGCAGGTGGAGCGGTATCTCTGGATTCTTGTTTGGTCGGCGTGCGAACCCATCGATTGGTCGGATGCTTCCTATTGTTGGCTTTTTGCGGGGAGTGCTCCACCACGGGTTTCACGCAGCCGAGGATTGTGATTTGGCGAGCCCCTCAGTCTCCTCAGATCAAGCTGAACATGGATGGTTCATTTGATCGGGACACATTGATTGCTGGCGGAGGGGGATTGATTCGAGATCATTCGGGCAAACTTATGTTGGCTTTTCATTGTTCTCTCCAGGCGGTGTCTAGCTTTCATGTCGAGCTTCTAGCGCTAGAGATGGGGCTGCGGCATGCCCATCTTTTTCTCTTGATTTGGATCGAGTTGGACCTTGGCGGCGGTGGTCACCACGATCACTTTCGGTGGCCTTGGCTCTTGGCGAGTTCAAGACACCCCCGATTTGCATTCGAACATCTTTGAGGACCTTGATTCGATTTCCCACATACACAGAGAGGGGAATCGACCACAGATCACCTTGCGAGTTGGGAGCTGCACGCCCTTGGCGATCACATTGTTGATGAGGGCACGGTTTCTCACCACCTCCTAGCGCTCATTCGGATGGACCAGCTGGGATATCCGAGCTTCAGATTTTATAGATCATTGGTTCTCCTTTTATTTTTAGATATCTCATTATGATAGTCTTTCTAGATATCGTAGTGATAGGTTATTTGTTCTATGATTTTCTCCCGCCTTGACGGGCATGACATTGTATGACATTTTGATTATTTGATATACAGGTAGGGGATCACGCCTCAAAAAAAAATCTCTTTCTTGTGCTCACACTACCACACTTGATAAGGATAGAAATCTTGAAAAAGAAAACAGTACTCTTGTTAAGGATATTGATTGCATGAAAAATGATTTGTTAAAGTTCAACTTGAGTACCGATAAAATGACCAAAATTCTTGATGTTCATCGTTGTGATCTTTTGAAACTATGACTTGGTTATAAGCCTAATGTTATCGATGATAAGAAAAAGAACCAAGTCTCTATGCATGTTGGTCATTATGCTTCTAGAATTATTACTTGCTTCTATTGTGGTAAAAAGGGTCACACGACAAATACTTGTCGGGCTAGAAATAGCTCTAATTATTATTAGAGACCTAAAAGTCTCAATGCTAATCCCAAAGGACCCAAACACTTGAGGGTACCTCAAGAAAATTTCATGTTAGGTACTTGGCGCAACAAACGCCAAAGGAAATTCAACTCGTCAAATAGACAACAAATGTTCGCGCCATTTGATCAAAGGAGAAGACACCATCAACAAAATCACTTTTCAAGAAGAAGGTATAAACAACAATGGGAAAGATAGAACCCTTGGCAATGGCAAAAGTATGCATTTTATTTTGTCTTCTTGTTGCACATATTCATGTCTTTATTCTTGATTTGATTGTCAAAATTCTTTTTCAAAATGTTACTTATAAATGAGGTCTCAACTATATGCACTAGGATTTTCAAAATTCAAAAGAGACCTTATATAACTTCATATAAGCATATTAAAACTTACATGTTTTACTCTTGATGGTTTTTACAAAAGTATAGTATGTGCTACTTGTCCAAATTCTATGATGGTTTATATCAATATTGTCTATATTATCCGATATTACTATGCTCTTGTGCTAGATATTTTGTCAAGATTTTTGCAGGAAATATTTTGGTATTAAGGAACAAATGATCATAGACTTATCCATGGCTATCTACATCATGATTTGTCAAGATTGAGAAAGGCATATTGGTTGACAAACAAAATTGGGGTATGTTCATCAACTTTCATTACTCTCATAGACTCGATATTCTTCTTATCGTATGCCTATGTGCTCGATTTCAAAATAATCCCAAAGAATCTCATTAAAGTGTTGTTAAAAGAATTTTTCAATATTTGAAAGGCACTTCTTCTTATGGCTTGTTTTATCCAAAGTTTTAAAACGTTCATATTTTCGCGATAACAAGTCCGGTATAAAATATTGCTCAAAACCCAGTTCATCATAACCGTACTAAACATATTGAGGTTCGTCATCATTTTCTAAGGGATTGTTCTTCTGATAGGCGTGAGTTTTGCATGTATTTTGAGGCGTATTTCGAGCTATAATGATGAGTAAACATGCATATACTCGCGTTAAATGTTACATATTCACTCCTTGTGGAAAAGATATTACACTTTGCTTATTTTGTAGGAATTTCATGATATTTGAAGCTAATTGAATACGAATACGAGGAAAGCAAAGTGGAAACACGGAGAATTGAGTGGATATACGAAAAGTGAAGCCTAAAAGAGCGAAAGTTGAGCGTTTACGGAAAAGACAGGGGGCACACGGGTTGGGCGTGCCTCAAGACACCACCCGTGCACCCCTGTATAAGGATTATTGGAGCTGCAGCATGACGCACGGGTAGCCCATGCATGGGCGCACCACCCGTGCGTCCTACAGAGGATCGAATTATCTCACCGGAGTGGCGCACGGGTAGGCCGTGCTCCGACGCACCACCTGTGCGCCCTACAGAGAGTTGGGTTATTCTAGCAGGGTGGCGCACGGGTAACCCGTGCGTGGGCGCACCACCCGTCTGTCTTTGGCTGAATCCCATAATCTGCATGACATTAAGCCCTAAACATGATGGGGAGTATAAAAAGGCTTTTTGGGGCGCACACATGGAGATTCGGCATTTTGGGATCTACAACACAAGACAAGAGTCAACTCTTGGAAGGAGACATCAAGGAGACAATCGGGTTGCATCGGAGCTTGAAGAACGGAGATATATCGAGAGATTGTTGACGTTCCTAAGTTTTCTTGCTTCTCTTTTAGTTTCAATCTTTTATTTTCATTTGTAATGACTTTGAACACTTTGTTTATAAGTTGTTTAATCATGTGTAGCTAAACTCTTGAGATTTCCGGGTTTTGGAAGTAGATTAATGAACTCTTGTTGGATGTTTTAATCTTAGTTGAAGTTATTATCTTGAAGCCTATTTGAGTATTTTGAGCTTATTCTTGTTTTATCACTTGATCAATGATTTAACTTGTTTGATATATTGATTCATAATTCGAGAGATGAGTTTCAATATTAGATCTTGAATACTCGACACAAATATTTGCATGAATCGAGAGGTTTGTAAATATTTGTGAGGATATTTGATCTTTTGTGCTTTCGGGAGTTGAATGCTTTATGTTGAGTAGAGATGCTAGCATAAGTATTTCAATCTACATTTTATATGCATCTCGAGAGGAGGATAAAATAGCTTTGTGATCGTCTTATAGGAATATTGATAATAACGTGGCTTGATTAAACCGGACAACAAGAGGATTATTAATCGAAACCTTAACTCGGAAATCCATTACATCATCTTGATACTTCTTTCATTTGTGTTATCTTATTCTTGTGTTTTAGTGATTTAAATTGTCTTAATCTCAAAACAACAATCATCAAATTTCGATCGTCTAAATAAAAATAAGACTATCTTGGTTAAATACTTAGCATATTAATTTATTAGTCTCCGTGGATACGATCTTGCTACCCTATTCGATAACGTACACCGTACACTTGCGGTGAAGCTAAAAATATAGGCGAACAAGTTTTTGGCGCCGTTGCCGGGGACTAATACAATTTATGGTGCTAATATTGCGATAGATAGAATTATTCTTAATTTAGACATTTTTTTAATTATTTATTTTGTTTTAGTGTGACTTTAATTCCACATTATTTGACTTGTTCTTTTAGTTTGGTCCAGGTAGTGCATGAACACGCGCTCTAGGCGGGGGGACTTAATATCGTTCATACCGGAAGTTGAGGCTTTCGCGAGGAGAATCAGTGCTACCACTAGACGGGATGAAAGACAACATAATCCGATAATGGGGGATTTGAATGAGTTACCAATACCGCCAAACAATGGTGGAAACGAGTTACCGATACCGGTTCAACAGCAAGCCATTCGTGATTACTTTCGACCACAAACGAATCGTAATTACGGTGGTATTGCCCATATTCCTATCAATGCCAACAATTTCGAGCTCAAACCGGCACTAATCAATATGGTGCAACAGAATCAGTTTGGGGGGTTTGCAACTGAAGATCCTAACTCTCACCTTGCGCATTTTATCCAAATTTGCAATACGATCAAAATGAACGGAGTCTCAGATGACGCCATAAGACTGCGCCTATTCCCATTCTCTTTAAGGGATAAGGCGAGAAATTGGTTGGGTACTTTGACGCAAGGCAGTGTAAGCACATGGGACGAACTGAGCCAAAAGTTCTTGTTTAAATTCTTTCCACCGAGCAAAACTTTGCGGCAAAAGCGAGATTACTCAATTCGACAGTTCGACTCAGAGCCTTTGTATGAGGCTTGGGAAAGGTTTCGGGATTTGTTACGTAGATGTCCACAACATGGATTTCCAGAGGATCAACAGTTATGCTTCTTCTACAATGGTTTAATGGGACAAACGAGGGCCTTTGTAGATGCCGCAGTGGGAGGAGCATTGTTGGCAAGGTTTCCACAAGATGCCTTAAATCTTCTTGAGAAATGGCCATGAACGATTACAGTGGCCATCCGAAAGATCCAATGTACAACGAGTAGCCGAAATCTCGGATTGGACCCAATTAAAACATTGACGGCACAAGTAGCGGCTTTGACAACTCAATTGAGTGTATTTACGAAGGGCGGAAGCGGCACGAGCACGGGTAGTGAAGCTCTTCTATATCCGATGGAAGAGGTAAATTATGTGAATAACCTAGGAATTTCAACAATTTTCGGAATAATTCAAACCCAACGCACTACCATCCAGGGTTGAGAAATCATGAAAAATTTTAAACGCAAATACAAAGAATGTGTTACAACCTCCGGATTTAATGCTTCAAGTGGAGGCGGTAATGGGGAAGGCAAATCGTCGTTGAAAGATACACTCACATCCTTCATAAATCAATCTAATGCATTCATGAATGAAACGATGAGCCACATCGTTAAGCAAGACCTTAGGATGGATAAGTTAGAACAACAAGTGACAAGCTCAATAAAGAATGAAACTCAAATGGGTCAATTGGCCGCAATTGTGGGGAGTCAACATCAAAAGGGTCAATTTCAAGCAACACGGAGGTCAACCCGAGGGAACATTGCAATGCTATCCATGTGTGGGGTGGAAAAGAGAATGAAGAGTCCGAAAATGCCGATATTGGTGTGACGGTCGAATCACGCATGACTCGTGTATCAATGCACGACCAGGTCGTGTGTGTTCCGAACCTACCATTCAAATTCGGGAAATGACGAAAACAACGCTCAAGGCAATATGAAAGTTAAAGGAGGAACCGAAAGCATCAAATAGATAAACAAAAAAGAGCCAAGAAACGTGAATCGTATCCTAACTCTAATTTGTTGAAATATAATATTCCTCTTCCCTTTCCCGGTTGTTTCACAAGACTAATCTGAATAATCAATTTGCTAAATTTGTGGGCATGTTTAAAAATTGCACATTAACGTTCCTTTTGCGGAAAGCAATGAAACATATGCCAAATTATGCGAAGTTTTTAGGGGAAGCGATGTCCAACAAGAACAAATGGGCGGAGAATGGGATGGTCAACTTGAGGAAGAATGTAGCGCACTCATACAAAGGAAAATACCGCAAAAGCCGAAAGATCCCAGGGAGTTTCACTATTCCTTGCACAATAGGCGATATTTTCTTTGATAATGTACTTTGTGATCTAGGATCTAGTATCAATTTGATGCCGTTGTCCGTTCTCAGGAAGCTTGGACTCATAGAAGTGAGACCATCCACTGTCACCCTACAACTCGCGGATAGATCACTCGTACATCCAATGGGGATACTAGAAGATGTGCTCATAAAAGTTGATAAATTCATATTCCCCGTGGATTTTCTAGTGCTAGATATGAATGAGGATTGTGACACCCCTCTTATACTCGGGCGTCCATTTTTGGCAACCGCGGAAGCACTAATAGATGTGAAGAAAGGGGAGCTTACATTACAAGTTGATGATGAGCGTATTTCATTTTCCATTTTTCGGAATGTGAAAAGACATGATGGTTTTAATGGTTGTAAAACAACAACAATTGCTAATTCCTGTACTCAAGCTAATAGCTTGAATAATTGTGTGCATTCTAAAGATAATATGCAGGGATTATCAATGAAGAAGAAGGAAAGGCACAAAAAGCCTGATGTGGAACCAAGAGCGTGCACGTACCATTCGCACGATGAAGAGGAGAACGCATGGATAGTTGACAAACATGAAAAACCTCCTTTAGCAATGATCAAGGGAGGTGTAAATCCAAGTGAGTGGGATTGGCATGGAAAACTGCACGATGAGGTGACAAGCCTCATTTCGCAAAGATCATAATCGGAATTAAAAGGCGTCAAGCTAAAGACGTTAAATATAGCGCTTGTTGGGAGGCAACCCAACGGTTTTTCGTGTGACTTTCATTTTTTGTGTGTGTTTAGTTTCAATTTTGTGTGATTGGAGTGATTTGACATGCGTGTTTTTATTAATGAGTGTGATTTGTGTGTTTTTGTTTCATTTTTTGTGTGTTTTTATTGAAAAAAAAAATGAAAATTAAAAAAAAAAATCTGAACTGCTGTATAGGTGCGCACGGGTAGCCCGTGCGTCGGCACACCACCCGTGCGCCCTGCAGAGAGTTGGGCAAATTCACTGGGGTGGCGCACGGGTAGGCCGTGCTTCGACGCACCACCCGTGCGCCGTACAGAAGAAGCTTAAATATGACAATTTTTAAACTGTCTTCTTCTCCAAAAATCCCCCAAATCGCGCGCCCACTACCCCCAATTTCATTGCCTTCGAAATTTCTTGTAAATTCTACTCAAATTCGTCCACATAATCCCTTCCCCATCACAATTGAACTTCACTTTACATCGATTTCACATTTGCTTGAAGAATTGTGAGAAAAAACACCTAGGGTTCAAGTTCTTCACTTTGATTCGAAATTCGAAAATTCCGGTAAGAGCTTCGTTTTTCCTTGCGGATTTCTTGTCATATATGTAATAAGGATCATGATAGGTGCTTATTTTGATATTTTTGCTATGAATTGTGTGAATTATTCTTTGAAGCAAATTATCAAACACCTTGTGGGCTTGTGTAATTGAGGAGATTTAGGATGAATTGTTGATGAATAAGGCATGGCCAATGATTGTTTAAGCTAATACTTGTTTAAAATGGCTATAATTTTTGCTTGTTTGGGGTAGTTGATCGATCATAGTAACGTGGGCAAGTAAATTTGCATCACCTAATATGTTAGCTTTAATCCCCTACCTTGTTGATGCCATTGATGATATTGGGATGCTAATGGGATGTATTTCAGGTACAAACCTTTCATGGCCGAGCGAAGAAACCCCCAGGGTGGAAGGAGGCGTGCACGCGGGGGCGGCACAACGCGAAAGTGGCACGCCGGAGGTCGACCAAAACAGTCGCAGGCATATGGGGTCAACTTGACAAATGCCGATGATCTTGAGCGATGGAATCGCTTGATCGGTCGCCAAATAGCTCCATCTCGCTACGCCGACGATGATTGTACCCAAACTTTGGGGATACATGAGGACGTGTGGCGTCTTTTCGCCAAGGTAGGATGGACGAACTTCATGAGCCGAAGGTGGACGACATTTAAAAAGTATACATTGGAGTTCTTGAGTACCATGGAAGTACTCAAACAAGGCGGGACCTTTGAACCGTATATGATAAAGTTTCAGTTGGGGAATGTCCGTAGACAACTGTCTATGACCCAATTGAACACCATTTTCGAGGTCCCAACAAACGCTCGTACCCGCCTGATGCCTCATTATGATCAATACGACTTCTGGAGAATGCTTGTGGAAACACCACAAACGGGGCCGATGTATGCCGCGCGGACCGCCAAAGCCTCATGGATCCGGAATCCAGTTTTTCGGTATATTCAACGCGTGACTGCATCCTCCGTGTTCGCCCGAGAAAACATTAGAGGGATGACGACTAAGGAACTCTATCTCCTCTGGTGAATGGTCACAAACACCCCCTACAACACCGCCGTCAATTTTGCCGAACAAATCGAACAGTTAGCTAGGCGGGAAGGGGGTACAATTTCCATAGGGGGCCTCATTACCCCTATTGCCCGGCATTTCAATGTCGATTTCCGTGGCTTAGAGCCTATCCCGGGTAGCACTCGGGTTAATTTGGCATCGTTGCATCACATGAAGTTCATAGCAAACGAAGACAATAGATTGGTGCTTCTACAAAAGAAAGGTGTTGTATTTCTGTTGCCTAACCCGCCATACACCACCGTCGATACATTAACGGACACCACCAACTTCCTAATGAACTCTGACGCACATAATCGAATTACTGAGGCTATAGAGGCGAGAAAGAAGCGCAGAGTTGAAGGTTTCTTGGATGAGGAGGATATGGTGGCGGAGGAGGATGCGATTCATGGCCGAGAAATGGGGATGGAATCTCATCACCCCCAAATTGGGTATGATATACCTGAGTCCTCACACGGAGGCGATTACCCCCGACATTCTCCAAGCGGGGATCGTCCCAGTCCTTCTCATAGTGGAGGACCCCAGCGCGGCACTGATTTTCAAGACATGTTATATGCGTTTGGGGAGGACTTGCGTCGATAAGGAGAAGAGCTGAGGCGGCAAGGAGAGGATTTGAGGCAACATAGGGCTGATTTTCTCGCGTTCAGCGAGCGATCTGAGCGGCGTTACGAGGAGACGTGGCAAGTGCTCCAACGACTACAAATGTGGCATATTTCTCAAGGCCACTTCCCACCACCGCCGTGATGATTCAAGTATATCCCCACTTTTTGTTATTGAAATTCTATTTTTCCCCTTAGGACACTATAATTTCATTCAAGTTTGGGGGGAGAGATAGCATTTTAATACATGAAAAGTGTGGATACGGAAAAAAAAAAATTCATGCATTTTGTGTTTTCATATAGTTTCATTAGAGCATTCTAGGTTGCATTTGCATTAGAGCACGTTTATAGCTTTAGCACGTCTATTGCTTTCGTAGTGGTTAGAGAGTGAGTTGACCAAGCATGTTGCAACTTGTTGTTGTGTGGTGATTGAAAATTCTTATTGTGAGGATTGGATGTTGGTTATGAATTGATTGAGCCTTGAATAGATAACTTTGAGCATGTTAATAAGAAAAACTTGGTGTGATGCTTTGAATTACATTTTGACAAGCCTGTGAGCTTTGAGCCTTTACTGCTTATATCTTGTGCAGTCTTGTTGTGATTGAGGGTATCATTCGTGTTGTCAGAATTCTAGAACTTGCTTGGGTATCTCTGTCAAGGCCACATGTGTATGTGAATTGTGAATGTGATTAAAGGCCATCTTTGCTAGCCTTTCAAGCCTTTTGCCTACCTAAAAATGTTGAAAACTCCTAGTTAGCCAAGTTGAGCCTATAGCCTATTTCTTTGATAACCACAAAATTTAACCCGTGATCTTAATATATATCCATCACTTTAAACTCGAGTGTATAACGTTGAGTAAAAGGGGAATGAACGAGGTTGAATGAGTGGAAATTGAAAAATAAGATACTTGGGCATACTTGGTTAAATGGAACAAAAAAAAAAAGGAAAGGAGTTGAAAAAAAAAATGAAGTTGATAAACTTGGGGGGCGAAGGATTGTGAATGGAGGCGATTCACAAAAGAAAAAAAAAAGGAAATGGAGATAAATGAAGTTGATAAAAATGAGGGATGATTGGAGAGCATATGAGATTGTAATGAAAATGATTGATATGCTCATTGGTCTATATACTCGAGTTTGAGTCACTTTATCCAAAATTTCCTACCCAAACCAAAGAGCCTTCATTACAACCAAATGAGAAAGTCCTTTCTGATTCACAAATTGCATACACTTTAGTGGCGGAGATATGAGACGAATTGCAAGCCTACGGCAATTTTGCGACATCGAATTGATTTGAGCGTAAACACGTCTTATATCCTCGTGAGATGAGAGTATACACTTAACTTCGAGAGTTGGAATTCAGAGCATTTCACTTTGTTTTATTCGAGGCGTGTTCTTTGATTAGATATTTGAGGCTTGATTGAGTTGTACTCAACATTCATGACGAACAATATGGATTTTCTTGTGGATTCTATGTGTGCGCTGTTATCTTTATCTCCCTGTTATGCTTTATCGTGTTCTAAATATTGTTGATCGGGACGGTCAACAGTTTAAGTTTGGGGGATTTTGATAGGCGTGAGTTTTGCATGTATTTTGAGGCGTATTTCGAGCTATAATGATGAGTAAACATGCATATACTCGCGTTAAATGTTACATATTCACTCCTTGTGGAAAAGATATTACACTTTGCTTATTTTGTAGGAATTTCATGATATTTGAAGCTAATTGAATACGAATACGAGGAAAGCAAAGTGGAAACACGGAGAATTGAGTGGATATACGAAAAGTGAAGCCTAAAAGAGCGAAAGTTGAGCATTTACGGAAAAGACAGGGGGCACACGGGTTGGGCGTGCCTCAAGACACCACCCGTGCACCCCTGTATAAGGATTATTGGAGCTGCAGCATGACGCACGGGTAGCCCATGCATGGGCGCACCACCCGTGCGTCTTACAGAGGATCGAATTATCTCACCGGAGTGGCGCACGGGTAGGCCGTGCTCCGACGCACCACCCGTGCGCCCTACGAGAGAGTTGGGTTATTCCAGCAGGTGGCGCACGGGTAACCCATGCGTGGGCGCACCACCCGTGCGTCTGTGCTGGAATCCCATAATCTGCAGCATTAAGCCCTAAACATGATGGGGAGTATAAAAAGGCTTTTTGGGGGGCGCACACATGGAGATTCTGGCATTTTTGGGATCTACAACACAAGACAAGAGTCAACTCTTGGAAGGAGACATCAAGGAGACAATCGGGTTGCATCGGAGCTTGAAGAACGGAGATATATCGAGAGATTGTTGACGTTCCTAAGTTTTCTTGCTTCTCTTTTAGTTTCAATCTTTTATTTTCATTTGTAATGACTTTGAACACTTTGTTTATAAGTTGTTTAATCATGTGTAGCTAAACTCTTGAGATTTAGGGTTTTGGAAGTAGATTAATGAACTCTTGTTGGATGTTTTAATCTTAGTTGAAGTTATTATCTTGAAGCCTATTTGAGTATTTTGAGCTTATTCTTGTTTTATCACTTGATCAATGATTTAACTTGTTTGATATATTGATTCATAATTCGAGAGATGAGTTTCAATATTAGATCTTGAATACTCGACACAAATATTTGCATGAATCGAGAGGTTTGTAAATATTTGTGAGGATATTTGATCTTTTGTGCTTTCGGGAGTTGAATGCTTTATGTTGAGTAGAGATGCTAGCATAAGTATTTCAATCTACATTTTATATGCATCTCGAGAGGGAGGATAAAATAGCTTTGTGATCGTCTTATAGGAATATTGATAATAACGTGGCTTGATTAAACCGGACAACAAGAGGATTATTAATCGAAACCTTAACTCGGAAATCCATTACATCATCTTGATACTTCTTTCATTTGTGTTATCTTATTCTTGTGTTTTAGTGATTTAAATTGTCTTAATCTCAAAACAACAATCATCAAATTTCGATCGTCTAAATAAAAATAAGACTATCTTGGTTAAATACTTAGCATATTAATTTATTAGTCTCCGTGGATACGACCTTGCTACCCTATTCGATAACGTACACCGTACACTTGCGGTGAAGCTAAAAATATAGGCGAACAGCTTCTTAACGAAAAAATGAGATGTGCTTAATTCCATCTCAAGTTTAACTCGCGGATATTTTTAAAATCGTTAACCACCGAGTCTTTTACCTCATTTCGAGCTTGTTTAGGCATAATGCATATTGAATGAGGTATATGTTTGCATTTCGCGCGTTTTTAAAACTTAGGGGTGAAATATCAGATTTTTAACTCAAAATTCAGACAGAAACTGAAAAGAAGCTCCAGGGACCGGATGAAGGGTGGTCGACCGGTCGAACTCCACCTTGACCGGTCGAAGCCCCCCTTGGACTGGTCGACCTGGGCAATATTTTGGTTAAAGTTGTTTATGTCCCTATACTTAGCCATTTTGGCTCTTTTGCTCTAATTTCGACCCATTTGCAAAATTCACACAATTCACTCAAAATGTTTTCTTTCTTGTAAATTCTATATTTTTGAGTTTATAGTACTTGTATATCATCATTCTTACCCGACTTCTCTGATAAATTGGTAAGTTAAATTCCCTCTTTATCTCAATTGGGTTGAACCCTTGAGAAAGTACTTATTTTTTGATATTTTGATGGAATTCTTGTATATGTGTGTTGGGTATGATGATTGTTGATAGATGATATTTGTAGAATTGTATTTTGTGATGAATGTTTTTTGGCTTGATTACATTTACAAGGGCTATATACATCTTCTTTGTTATTCGACGCACGCCAAGTGTTCGATGAAATATTTCAATGAAAATTTCTTCAATTACATGATTCTCTCGATTTCAAAAGTCTTATAAATTTATAGAGATCATGTTTTGCTAATCAAATGAGTTTTTGCAAGTCAAATGATCAACTTTTCCCTTTTATTTGGAATTTAAGCATAAATGTTCGAAAAGCTCGATAAATCGATTCAATTGTGCACTTTGATATGATTATATGATGTTTTTATCGTGCTAACATTATTTTTGATGATTCCAAAGAGGGAGAAAAAAAGCTATAAGATGTGGCTCTTTAGCTCAAAGAAGCTAAAATAAGCTCGCAAAAAAAGCTATAAGTTGTGGCTCTTAAAAGCCAAAAACTGTGAATCATACTTAGTCCATTTGATGTGTTATGGACTTTTATACTTGTCTAAAGATGTTTTTTGACAGGGGGCTTCTAAGCTCATGATATTCAAGTTTCCATTGTAAAATCTGAGCTTTTAGCTTTTGTTTAATTGCTTCTATACTATTCTTGTTGTGCATGTTCAAAGGGGGAGCTTTTGCAAAATGTTTTGAAAATCTTTACTCCCATCCTTGTGGCTATTATGCATGGAAAGTTGTCGCTTAAAATGGATAGTTATTTTTGACCGGAAAAATTTGTTTTGTTTTCAAAATCGACCTCTTAAAATTGTTTTGGTTTGTAATCATCAAAAAAGAGGAGTTTGTTAGATAAATATTTTTATCATGATTTTGATGATTTTTTTGTTTTAATGTGTTTTTACACCAAAACAATGTTCCTAAATATTGACCAAATACTTCCAATCGATTTAAAATGTTTTACTAATTTTTTAGAGTATTTCTTGAAGTTTATTTTCGACAAAAATTGGACAACACTTATGTCTCGTGTTTAACCGGTCGCCCTATAGGGAAACCTGTGTCTGAAAGATGATCTCCAAAACAGAAACAAGACGTTTGAAAAATTCCTGGAGGTCGACCGGTCGGATCCCCCCTTAACCGGTCCAGCAGGCTAATTTTCAAGTTATATTTCATTTTTGTATTAGAGGTCGACTGGTCGCCCTACCGTTTTGATAGCAGAAACTATCTGTTGGCAAAGAAAATGACTTTTCCTTAATTTGTGGGGTTGATTTCTAACAACTATAATCTTGATTTTAATTGCAATTTTTTGTAGATATCAATCTCCAAGAAGGAGCCTATGTCTGGAAATAAAATCCAAGACCTCTCCTATAAATAGAGGAAGATTTGAAGCAACACAACAAGAGAGAATACACTACAACACAACAAGAGATATATTAAGCAAATATTTTGTTCTTCACTTTCACATTCTTGTTGTATTAGTCTAAGTATTTCACTTTCACATCTTGAGGTTCTAGGCTTGATTCTTGATTACACTTGCACTTCAAAGTTGTATACTTCCTATCGAGTTGTAATCTTGAATTTGTGTTCGTCATTCAAACACAAGATATCCTTGTGAGTGTTCTTGTGGTAAGAGCATACTTGGGTAATCTTAGGTGTTAGGTGTAAGAAGATTGTGGTAATCTTCTTGTGGAAGAGTTTGGTGCTCTTCGAGGTGTTGAAAAGTTTGGTGCTCTTCAAGATTGTGGTAATCTCACAAGGTGCCGTTGCTAGAAGATTGTGGTAATCTTCTAGGAAGATTGTGGTAATCTTCAAGGTGAAGTTGTAATAATTTTGGTAATTATTAATAAAATTGTTTTTCTTTTTCGAAACTCATCCCGGATATACTGGGGTGGTAGAGCACGTAGTCCCTAGGTGGGGTGAAGTTCTATAAATCAACTTGTGTTGTTTATTTCCCGCACTTACATTCTTGTCTTTGTTTGTTCATTTAAAAAAAGGGCAAAACTCGGAAAATCGGCATAATCTATTCACCCCTCTCTAGATTATCGTAGCC
Source organism: Rehmannia glutinosa (assembly GCA_016081115.2). Lineage (NCBI taxonomy): Eukaryota > Viridiplantae > Streptophyta > Magnoliopsida > Lamiales > Orobanchaceae > Rehmannia > Rehmannia glutinosa. The sequence goes on from CM071932.1 coordinate 66,365,669, forward strand.
ACTTGGACTAACACATTATATCTATACCTGATTAAGCAGCAAGTTATGGAAATTATACAATATACCATTATAACTCTATTTATACACATCGCATTTATATATTTACAGCACAATAGTTCTATTTTTATCATTAGTTACACATGCAGTCATGGCATCGGATGAAATAACGTCCCCGAACATTGCATAATTTCGCACTGAAATAGGGTTTGCCCATAAAAGTCTTGTTAGTTGGTCTTGTTCGTCTACGTCATAACTAAAGGTCATTCCTGGACACGTCTCCTTTTTTTTCAAGAATCTGTCGATTATTAATTGTGTGTCTGCACCTCGTATGTATGCCTTCAAATCTCTCTTGGAATTCCTGAAATCAAATGGTAATGCCCCACCTTGTGAAAATCCACCAACCATTTGCCTGAATAGGTGGTGTGTCTTTGAACTGCCAATGTTGGCCTTTGAATAATTGATGATGAATTGTTTGTACCCAAAATTTAAATTTCGATTCACCTTAAGAAAATGTCTGTAAGATTCCGAATTGAAAGAATGTGTGTGGCGCTCTTCAAAATTTTTTATAGCGTATGCACTGTTCATCGTGTACTCTAGTATGCAGTGGGCATTGCACCCACAACGGTTTGATACTCGTGTTCATTGTTTTGTGTGTGAACTGCTCCCCTCGATACCGACCACAGACGACGTTTGTTTGTAGCCTTCCCTGTTACAAACAATATATTGCAGACGGATCTCTTTATTCTTAAATTTCCTTGACGTGCTTATTCGTATGTCAAAGCCGCATAGTTTACCATATTCCCAATAAAACTCCACACCCTTGTCCAAACTGACAAAGTGCATGCCCACTCGTGGTATTTTATCTTGTTGTACTTCAGGTATCCAATATTTGGTAGAGTCGGGTGATATTACCAGGCGCTCTCGTATTTCGACGCGTTGTATACTTTCATCACTAGCATCTGCAAAGTTTGTACACCAAATAAGTGAAATGTATACACAAAATAATTTTCAAGATACCCAATAGTTTCACTATTAGCATACGATATTCTAAATAAAACATCTAACAATGCACTATTTAATGTTTATATTATCACCAAATATTTGGTCAAATGTATACCAAAATAAGATTTTATGATACTATAATGGAATTATTTGTACACCATATGTTTTGATTATAAATCACCGTAATATGCATATATATACACCAAAATATGCTCATAATATACAATAATTTCGATATTTGTATACCACTTAAAGTATCAATGTCTAGTCTCAAATAACCATCCAAACACAGCATATTACATGTTAAATTAACAATACAATATACATATCTATACACGAAAACTTGCTTCAGGCAACAACATTGCAACATTTGTACACGACATTTACGCATAAAAGGCTCATCATCATCCGTGCCATCCACCACCACATACTGAATGCTTATATGGCCACAATAGTATACATATGCGTACACCAACATCATATATACCGTGTACAATCCTCTATATTTCTATACACCAAAATAAACCTCATTTACGATTTCATATTTTCTCATATAACGTGGACAAGATAAATAAAGATAATCTCTGATATTTCGAAACATAAACACACATACCAGGAAAAAACACCCCTGAAACCCAGTTTTCATAAGTATTGTCCACCAACATTTCATCTTGTTGTGATTCAGTGCCCTCAACGCCCATGTCATACAGTTTTTTTGCTGTTAAAAATTTGCGGATAGGGTGTTTTTCTATGATTTTTTTGGTGCATATTCTCTTTCTTCCTGTTGGTTTTCGTGAATGCAGATTGAATAAGAAGAGAGATTACGTTATTTCAACGATTTCTGTTATGGAAAGATAACAATCAATATATCCCTTGATTCTAGTTGAATAATTATGGTATTTTGTTTTTACTCAATTTTTGTAGATGACCGATCTGCCCTTTTGACATTAAAAATAAATGTAAAATGGTGTATTATTAGACCTAATATGAACCATAGATTGATTATGATGGAGGGATGGGAACTGTCCACACTGCCACATGGTAAGAGACTGTCACATGGGATCTCATCCCTATATATATACATATAAAATTATATATTTTTATATTATTAAAAGTATAGACATACTAAAGAGTAAGTACAATTAAAAAAAATATTTCAAGCATAGAAACTTAAAATTTCACAAATATATAAATTTTAAATGTGATAACTCACATAAACACACATAAAACATGTTGAAAATATCAACAATATAATAAATTCTATCTCTTTCAATTGGATATTACAACTATGTATCCATGGAGTATCGGATAAAGTATTGTATCTGATACGCATCTGATACGGGTACGTCATCCTCATAGGAGTGTTCGTGTTTCTAGGTTAAAAGTCAAGGCGAGAAAATCAATCAAAAATATTGAATCAGATAATCTTTAAACATAGGGTTATTTAAAAAGAGTTCTTTGGAAATGAATTGATTTTATAAATTACTAGAATAACACATGTATTATTATACGGGATTGTCAAAAAGACAAAGTTTTTGTATCACAAATTTGTTTGTGACAAATTTATTTATTTATTTGTGTTTTAGCTTGTCAATATATATCATGTACGTAGAATTTTTGATTTATGAAGAAAAAATTGTATAGATAGAATCTCTGATTTTTATTATTATTATTTGTTTCCTTTTAGATTATAATAACCTATATAGATAGAATCTCTTATTCACCAAGAAAAATAGATTTAATAGATAAAACCTTTGAGTTTTGGATTAATTATTACCTTTTAAATTATATTTGAAAAATATGTTATATATATATATATATGAATAGGATCAAATGAGACCACATAATTAGAGTGAGACAGTGTGGACTAATCCTATCCATAAATCTGTAATTTTAGATGGTTGAGATTTACCCAATTTAATGGCATTTTTTAATTTATTTTAAATCTATATAGGGCAATATTGTAATTGTATAATTAGACACTTTCAATTAATTTGGTAACCGTTCATCCTTATCCCCCAATGTTCCTACTCTCCTCTCCAATGACCTTCTCTCTTCTTTCTCTTCTCTCGCTCGGTTTACGATTATCGATTTTGGACGGCGATTGGTTTGTCGAGTGGGTTTTTTCCGTTTGTTGTTAACTGCAGATTGTTTTCGAAAGTTTGCAACGGTGTGCCACTTTGGTGTGCTCCTGCTACATTTTATCAAGGTTGGATGTTGGGATTGGGGCTTGGATTTTCAATTCAGTTCTGAATTGGGCAATTATGTTTCTGTTTTTGAATTTCTATGTGAAAAGGTATCTCCGAAAAATAAAGGTCGACATCGCCATCGCCACCATTGACGGTGGCTATTTAGTGGCTGGAAAAGTTGAGATGGTCAAAGACAATGATATTTGAGGTCTGACAATTTTATTTTTATTTTCTTTTTTGTTTTTTCCCCTTTGAATGAGGTTAGAGTAGATTACGATAAGTATATATATATATACTCGTAGTGTAAATTTTAATAATTTTGGGGGCAAAGTGGAAATTCCAACCTCAATGGTTGGATGATTATTGTTATGTAATAAAACCCCAGGCTTTTCCACAATGAATCTAAAAATTGAACAAAAACAAAAAATTAATCAATTAGTTTGTCTCTGGCATTTAATTGTGTCTTTCATGTATTTTTCGGTGATGGTGGTTAAGCTTTTGTTAATGGATATTCTAGATTTTTTCTAGGTGAAGAAGATGGATTTATATATTTGATGTATACTTATACTAGTGCTTTGCCCGTGCGATGCACGGGGTGTATTGTGTCGGATCATATGAAATGGGTTGTGTTGGACCATATTAGGTTTGTTGTGTCGAACCATAGAAATTTGATGTAAATAAAAATTATTTTTGAGATATTATTAATAACTATCCGTGATATCACCGGTCGAGTAATCTGGGAATTTTCTTTTTGGTGGGCCTTGCAAATCATATTTTGCATCTAATTTCTGACATGTTATTTCCGTGGGATTCAAATTTCTGCAAATATTTGAATTAAATAAGATAAAAATAAATAAAGAAAATGGATATAATAACCTTGAATCTCAGTTTACTTCCAAATAGATATATGATCGTTGCAGTATCAAAATTCTTATATAATAAAAAAAATCATATCATTTTTTAATTCGAAGTTTATAACATATGTATATAAACTGCAAAATTAAAATTATTATGTGAATAATGTGAAAAATTAGTTCATTGTCTTTGATATAATGAAATAACCCAGGTTGATATTCTATATTAAAACTATTAGTAACAACACATTTATATTGTTATAAAAAATATAAATGATATAGAAAATAAAATAAAATCTTACCACGCTATCGTGAAAAACACATTCTAGATTCAACACTTGATTTTTGTGATTTTCTAGATTCAACACTTGATTTTTGTGATTGCATAATGACCTTTCATATATGCGGACCAACCTAAGTTTCATAGTCACATAGTTTTCCACATGTTTAAATCGTGCATGAGTGTAATAAAATGAAGCCATATATATTTTTTGCGGTTGAATTCAAAGAAAGCAAGAGAAAATTTACAATATGAGCTTGTAATGACATCTCACAATTGTCAACTATTTATAAGGGTGTATGAACAACTTTGAAGGAAATTACCATCTTATATATGTTATAATATAATACCATTCAATTCGAATATTTAATATATGGTAAATTTAATATATGGTAATAATTGGATATGGTTCATGAATTGTTATATATAGATTAGATGTTTTAAAATTTAATTATTTTGGAATATTCTCACTGATGCAAGAAAAAAAGAGATGTTATCAATTTATATGATTTGGTCAATTCTGCATGGCACTGCTGATTGATTTTATTCCAATTTGAATCGTTTGAACATTTAATTATAATTACTATAAATAAAATCAATACAGTCTACATTTATGGAAAACTACATATTATAAATTGTAATTACATATTTTAATAATATTTTTTATAGTAACATTATAAATTTGATCCATATTTATCTGATTATTTAAATATTTTTGATTTTAAATCATTCTTTATAAAAAAATATGCAACATTTATTCTTCATTGCAATCAAGATTTGGCCTTACTTTCGGTTTCCATAAGTTTTTTATGGTAGCCATATAACTAATTTAAACCATATTTAACTAAATTGAATAAGATATATCGGATATCCAAATTAAACTTCCCTACATGTTTTCTCCTTAATTTTGGTATGCCTACGAAAATTAAAAAGTCAACCATATTAATTTAGATTCTAAAAATTGATTTATCTCACAATATAGCCATTAACTTGATAAATTACAACTGTATTATAAGGAGAAAATAAAAAAAAAATACGAAAACAATTTTTAAAAAGTGTCTTACAGTTTTAGAAAGGGATTTGTTATTTTGATAAATTTTTATAGTAATATTATAAATTTTGAATGTAATTTTTGATAATTTTCTATAGTAATATTATAAATTCGATCCATATTTATCCAAATATTTACACGTTTCCGATTTTATATCATGCTCTATAGAAAGAGATTCGGCATTTATTGTGATTGCATTCAAGATTCAGCTTTAATTTGAGTTCATAAGTCTGTTTTGACAATTATTTAGTTAATTTAAACTATATTTAACTAAATTGAAGATGATATATTATTCAATTGGATACCAAAATTAAGCTTCCCTATATGTTTTCTCCTTAATTTTAGTATATATACCAAAATTAAAAAGTCAACAATATTAATTTATATTCCAAAAACGTAAAAAATAAAATAAAAATATTCGGAATTTATAATATTACTAAAATGAAGAGGATATATTATTGAATTGGATACCAAAATTAATCTTCCCTATATGTTTTCTCCTTAATTTTAGTATGTATACCAAAATTAAAAACTCAACCACATTAATTTATATTCCAAAAAACGTAAAAAATAAAATAAAAATATTCGTAAATGTTTTTTAGAAAGTGTCATTTAGGCGGGAAAACATATTTAGAAACCATTTTGCTTTTATATATATATAGATTTTAGTAGGTTACTGTATATATGTTTTTCGATGTATACTTATGTCTGTTTTGATGTATATGTAGTTATTTTTTGATGTATGTATTTATGTTGATGTACACTTATGTGTTTATTGTATACTTACATGTGCTTTGATGTATACTTATATGTGTTTTGTTGTATACCTATATTTGTTGAAAAAAATATGAGAGTTTTGTTGTATACTTATATATGTTTTGATGCTTATTTATTTAATTTTTACGTATATTTTTTTATATATTCTGCACTGGTACTTTATTTTTAGTTTTTTGTGCCAGGAATGGTGTTTTGTTTAATCATGGCTAAAAGATGTAGAAAAAGTGGACAACGTATCGAGGGCGACTGTATACATAGTCTGATTTTATTGTATAGTTAGACATAGTTTACTGCATACATAGCTTGATTTTATTGTATATTTTATATTTAGACATAGTTAACTGTACAATAATTTAGTTAATTGATTTGTACGATTAGTTGTTGTTTTTTTAATTATTGTTATTTGGTATACTATAAAAAACCGTAATTATTGGTCTGCCCAGAATAATCTTGTTAATTGATTCCTTATTTCATGGTCCCCACATATTTTTATTTGACAATTGTAATATGCAGTACAAATATGTTAAATATACAACATAATAGTGTTAAATATATAGTAAGTATATGGTAAATATACAAGATAATAATAAGCGTGATTTTTCTCCTCTATAATCGATTTATTTAATCCACGGTCCTCACATGTTAATAAGTGTGATTCTCTCTCTCTCTCTCTCTCTCTCTCTCTCTCTCTCTCTCTCTCTCTCTCTCTCTCTCTCTCTCTCTCTCTCTCTCTCTCTCTCTCTCTCTCTCTCTCTCTCTCTCTCTCTCTCTCTGATTCTTTAATTCATGGTCTCCACATGTTTTTGTTTGACCATTTTAATATACAAGAAAATTATGTTAAATATACAGTAAAATAGTGTTAAGTATACATCAAATATATGATAAATGTACAACATACTGCATGGCAGAGCACACGTGATTTTCTCTCTCCCAGCGCGGTTGTCTCTCTCTCCACGTGATTTTCTCTCTCCTAATAATTGATTCTATATTTGGATGGCCCCCTACATGTTTGTTTTGACAATTGTACCCTTTCTGGGATTTAATTAAATGGTTAATGTATTATTATCCCAAATTATTCCTAGCATTTGATGTAAATAAGGGGGGTTGGGATTAGTCCACATTGTCTCATCATAAAATGTGGTCTCATTGGATCCTCTCCCTATATATATATATATGGTTGCCACATTGATAAATATGAAGTTGCCACATAGATTTGAGAGAATGGGAGATTGACACATGTTTCAGAGTAGTGAGCTGATGACATGTGGTATATTTGCTTTTTTTTTTAGTATGTAGTGTTGATTTTGATTTTGATTTTAAATATTTTTGAAAAAAAGTATAATTATTTTAATCCTAATTGTAAAAAAATTATCTCGAAAATTATTTCTACATTATTTAATTTACAATTATGACATAATTTATTAACAATTAACAAAATTAAAATATTCATAAATTAATCAAATTTTATTTTTTATTTAATGATTTTTATTAATACTTATAAATTTTATAATTCTTAAATCATAGAACATAATTAATATTTCATAGATATAATTTATTCATTCCCGTCTGACAAGTCATCTTTCGACTACCACATAATCGAGAAGATGATTACATTATAGCAATGCAAAATTAAAATATATTTTGAATTACTAATTATTGAATGACGGTTTTTATTGTCATTATATAGTATGGAGAATAATAAGTATATTTTGTAAGAATTATTTAGTTGGATAAATAGGATCATTAGTTTCAATTTTATACTTTTTTTTTACAAGAAGGAAATTATATCTCTAATTGATCAAATCTATATAATATAACCAAGAATAAAAGAACATAAAGTCAAACCAAAAAATACAAATGAACTCCCACCTTTCAAACAAGGGAAGAGGAAAAGACAAATAAAAAATCAAACAAATACATTAGATCATAAAACATGAGATTAAGCTCAGTAGGTTGTGATACTTAGTTGGATGAGTAATTATTTGCATTCTCAAACAAGATTTGGATGATCCACACCAGACTTCTTTTTTATTTGGAAATCTTCAAAAAATTGATGGATTTCGAATGAGACCCTGAAAATTCAAATCTACTTACATCTGGATACGAAGAAAGAAAAGAGAAAATATACCAACTCACAAAAAGGAAGAAACCTACTCTCACCAAAGAGGAAATTTTTTTTTTTTTTTTTGAGTACAATTGGGGGAACTTGGGGAGGGAACACACACACTCGTATGGGATCGAACCCGGGTCATTCGCCCTTTCAACACACGTCTCAACCACTGGAGCACAAGGTTGATCCCACCAAAGAGGAAAATTTAAAAACCAAAAATAAAGAAGAAAATGAGAAACACACCAAAAGACCATTACTTCTCCACAGGAGAGGGAGATAATATGTTTATTTTTGCACGAACGAGAGGGGGGTTTGGGCATCCAGGGTTTTGGTTTTATGAGCTTAACTTTATACTTCTTCTAAGTTGATAATTTGATGTATTTATGTCTAAAACATCAATATTATAGTTGCTGACTCTTTGGGTATTTCAATTTTCAATGTAAAGAGATTTTGGGCATCGTTTGACAGCCAGTGGCGAGACGTTTATAAAATTTGTGTGAGTTCAATTCCCACCTAACTCCCTCTCTTCCGGATATGTACTCGAAGAAAAATATCAACATATTTTATTTTAATTTGAACAAAAATACAATTTCTACCCGCCATTAATTGCGCGACGCCTTCAACATGACGCTTTGGAATGTTTATTTCTTAAAATAAATATATTTCGTTATAATTATTTAAAATTACACATTTACATTACACTAAGGATGTCAACGGGCGGGGAGCAATCCCCATTCCGTTCCGCGGTCGTGGAGAATCCCCATCCCGTGAGACAAATGGGGAAAAAATACCCCCATCCCCGTTTTGTCATTTTTTTGTTGCAAAAACAAATCGTTTTAAAAAAATTAATCATTTTAAATATTTAAAAAATATATAAATTATATAAAAACTAATAAAACACTCATTATGTAAAATAAATAAAATAAGTTAAAGATTTTGCTATTTTATTATATGTAATGTGGACATATTTATAATAAATTATATATATTTTAAATATTGTATTGCATATGCAATACCTGGGTCTCTCAAGTCTTGTTCGGGTTCGCGGGTCGTGTTGAGACATGATAATTACACAAATTTGTCCAACCCGAACACGACCCGTTTAATTATTCGGTCGATCAACCCAAACACGACTGCTTAATACATCCGAATACGACCCAAAATTGTGACCTGCATATTTTTTAACCTTGAATAAACCTTTTTATTTATTATGATAAAATGAGAATTTTGAGTTATTTATATATAAAATATTAAAAAATATTAAAAATAATACTGAATTTTCTTATTCAAACTGGTTAAACTGGTTTAGTGGGTCATTTCGTGTCAACCTAAATCGACCCATTTATTATTTAGGTTAAATGGGTTTGACACGATTGCGACCGAATAATAAATGGGTCAACCCTAACCCGCTTATATCATGTTAGGTTCAGGTCGTGTTTTCGTGTCGTGTCGGAGATTGTCATCCCTACTTGGGTCCCTGCGGGGAATACGATCCTCGTCCCCATCTTGTCCCCGCCAATGGGGAGAAAAAATTCTCCGTCCCCGTCCCCACGGGGGAAATTAAAGATTTTGAATATTTTATGCAAAATTTGCTATTTTATTATATGTAATGTGGACATATTTATAATATAGTTTAAATATTATATTGCATATGCAATACCTCGGGTCCCTGCGGGAAAATGGGAGGGAATACGATCATCATCCCCGTCCTGTCTCCGTCAATGGGAAGAAAAAATTCCCCATAAGGAACGGGGATTCACTGTCATCACTACATTACATATTTAATAATTGGTGAACCTTGAAGCCCCAATCTGCTGGAAAGTCTACTCGAAATCAGATCGAATCAAATCCATATTAATATGAAGTAATACGATTAACCTATAATTAATAATATTGACCAATCATAGAACAAATTAACAAAGGAAGATATCTATAGTTTCTGCAACGACTTTCATTAGCTTGTTAAACAAAACTTATATACTCATTAAAAGAAGTAAATCATGCTTTTAAACGCGTTTTAGCCTCTCAAAATTCTTTATTTGACCACTTGTTAACATTGTTGGTTCTCTTAATTTGTGTTTGTTAAATTCCGGGTCTTGGTACGGTCCCACGCGTAAAAATTACCCAATACTAGGAACCAATTGGTGATAAGAGGAGTAGTTCAGTTGGCTTATATCGTCAATTCCTTAATCTCCATATCCTCCATATGGACGGCTCACCCTGGTACCATGTTAAGTTCGGGATGACTTGCGGGCCCCACATATGTAAGTAAGGCTATGTTCTCTAATTAATCAACTGGCATAACTCATAAGAATATATTTCAACATGCTGCCAACTTAATCCGACTTAAATATTCATCTGAAACTGATTAGGTGCAAATTGCTTATGGACTCAGTTCAGTGTAAGAATACATATTACATATACATCGTGTGTGTGTGTGTATATATTTATTTTTGTACTATATTTTTAGACTATTAGACATGTAATTGCTATTACTTGGGTTCAAAATTATGGAACCCTGACCCAGGTGGCCAACTTAATGATCGAAATCAATGGTCTACAAGTCTACAAATTGACGTGTATTAGCAGATTCTTGATCATCTCGAAGATTTGACTTTGATTGTTAACTAGGGTCCTTGGATCAGACTCAACCTAGTACGTACAAGACAATATATATAATTTGACCAACCAATTTAGAGTCTGTTAATGGCAACTTCCTGAATTTGAGCAGTACGTATTTTCGGCTCATTTGACTTTCACAGACCAAATTTCGAAAGATCATTTAACATGTTGCTATATTATAATTCTTGTGAGTGTAAATTTGTTAACAAGGAATGCATTTTTAACTCGTAGTTACCCTGGTGATGTAATAGAGCCTCTCTTGGGTGTGAATGTAGGAATTTGCAATGCAATATTTGGATCAAAGTTACTATAGAAGAACAAGTTTCAAAAGAATTACATCAAAATACCATCAAGCCCTTCCAGGAAAGTATGATTGGTTCACCATATATATTTCAAACATTTCATAGAAAGTAATGTATAGGCCAAATTAATGGGCTATAACATTGGTACTAGGATTTCACCAATTCATCTTTTCTTTTAGGGATAATTAATTTTATCACCAAATTATACGCGTTTTGGGAGGTTATCTATCAAACTTTTCCCGTTTTTGCACGGGCCATGTATTGGCTATCAACGCTCGGACTATTATAGGAATATTCCGCCATGCGTCTTTCACGACAAAATCAAGTTTGCCTCATATCTTTATTAACGTTGTTATGTGTTGTGTTTTTGTCTCAATTTAATTTGTACGACTTTCTCTTTCCATCCCGAGCTTTGCGTGATTTCATTTTGTCATATCAATCTAAAAATTAAAATTTATATGTCTATACATATATTTTATCTCTTTTTAATTTCTTATAAAAAAAATAATGAATCAAATCAACTTATGTAATTGAATAATTGATAGTCTCCCCATAGTCACAAAGTCATATTTCCCCATATGAAGTGCTTAATTGGTATTAGTCCAATTAACTAGGCATGTTCTCATTGACAGCCTACCATGCTCATTTTAATTTCTTGTTTCGTCTTTCTCTGAATTCATCTTTTGCTATATATGATTTACTAATCTTCACCTATTTTGGCTGTTGATGGTTTCAAAATAACATTCCATCTCAAGCAAATGTACGTAAGACAAAGTGACACGAAAATGCAACACATGCAAACTCCTAATTATCCCAAAACGTACGTTCCAATTAAGCCTTAATTTCTTTATGGGCTAGCTGTACAAAATATATTGGCCTCCTCCCCCTTAGACAAAATGCCAATTAAAAGTACAGAACATCTTCGTAATTTTCGAAAGATGATTCTCAATCTCTCCGGCCGTTTGTTTCACTTGTTTCTTCTAATCATAGGTATTTCCATTGGTATTGTCTCCACTTTATGTCTCAAAAGCTTCTCTTTCTCCATTCCATCCCTCACATTTTCCGTTCCCATTTCAATATCAAACCCACTTCAACCGCCACCACCACCACCGCAGCCGGAAAATCCTCCACCTCCGCCGCCACCTTTAGCGTCAAATGGAACATCTAATAACACCATTATTTATGATGTTTCTAATAATTTGGAGAATAATCGGACAATATTCGGTCTTATGCACAATATGAGTGATGATGAGTTGTTGTTGAGAGCATCAAGGGTTGATCAAGAATTGCCAAGAAATATAAAGATTGTTGAACAATATAAAGTGGCGTTTATGTTCTTGACGCCGGGGCCATTGCCGCTTGCTCCGTTTTGGGACAGGTTTTTCACAGGGCATCAAGGGATGTACTCCATTTATGTTCACCCTCATCCTTCTTTCAATTATTCTTCTGTGCCTCAGGATTCTGCCTTCTATGGCAGAGCAATCCCTAGCCAGGTTAATTCGCTTTGCTTATATATCAATATTAATTTGAATTTGTGTTAAATTATAAAAACTTGTGTGTATATAGTGTGTGAAATATGGTAGAACTGGTAATTTATTTTAGTGTATACGTTAGAGCTGATAAAAATTGGTCCGGCTCGCCAACCCCTTTTTTAGGGTTGAGATATGTCTCATTTTTAGTGGTGCGAAAAGGACGACCTACTTTGATTCGACCCAAATGGCCCGATGGGCGCTACATGCTCGACTAGAAATGGCGGTGCGTTGAAATCCCATACTAGCTCGTCCTGGCCCGATTATGTGATAGGTCTGACGTGCTCGGATCGGGCTGGCCGATCCAACCCAACCTATTATCAGCTCTAGCATAAGTTAATAACAAATATACACAATTTAAATCTCCTACTTTTTTACGGTTCAACTGGTTTTCAATACATCATGTGAATATTACATCCACAAGGATGATACACCTCACATTCACATGATGTTCGGTCATCATAATATTCTTTATTGTACTGCACTGGATTACCTATTCTACTTAATTTGTATTCCAGTTGGTTGGATGAATGACACATGTCTTAAAGTTAAATATGAGTTATTTATTATTTGAATGTATCTACACATGTCATTCATCTAGGTAATGAAATATGAAATACAATAGGAAGTAAATAGCTTAATAGGAAATTTGAACGAATGTACGGACCCTTATAAAGTCACGTAATTACAGCGTTGTCACTACGATGGACCCATATAAATTCATATTATTAATAGATGTATGATTATTATGAAAAGAAACACAATACTTTCTTTTTTTCGTTTTGAAAGGAAGAATAACAATACTTAGGCGCGATTGGATATGCTTTCGTTTTGAAAATTTTCATTTTGCTAGAGAATAGTGGTAAAAAAATTTGGAACAAAAAGATGAATTTTGATAGTATGATTGGATGTGATATGAAAAAGTAATGATTAAAGTTGATTTGATTTAAAAATAGTAAAATAATGATTGAATAAGATTGGTAATTAGAAATGTGTGAGTGAGTGAATAGTGAAATTTGTGGGAGAATGTGTAATAATGATTAGATTTTTGTGAAAAAATGTGTAGATGTGATTGATAAGAAAAAAGTGAAAGTGAGATAATAGTATATTTTCCGAAAATTTTCATAAACAATCGTGTTTGGTCCAAAAAATTTCTCAGCGAGAACGAAAATGGAATCTCATCCATATCCAATCGCAGCTTTAAATTTCTAATTTAAGTTAGACACTAGAGTAAAATCGTGGCTTTTTATTTCTAATTTTATTGAACCTATCATACGTTAGAGATGTTGATCTTTTATCCTTGAATGCAGCCGGTCTATTGGGGCACAATATCCATGATTGACGCCGAAAGACGTCTCTAGCAAATGCACTTCTCGACCCATCCAATCAAAGATTTGTACTACTTTCCGACTCCTGCATTCCAGTCTTCAATTTCACCACAATTTACAACTACCTAATGGGGACAAACCACAGCTTCTTAGGATCATTCGACGATCCTCGAAAACCGGGCCGCGGCCGTTACAACCGCCTAATGTGGCCCAACGTGACCATTGAGCAGTGGCGGAAAGGGTCACAATGGTTCGAAATCCACCGCGAACTGGCCGTGAAAATTGTCTCGGATGATAAATACTATAAAATATTTCGTGATTTTTGCCTGCCGCCTTGTTACAACGATTTAACATTATTTGCCAACGTTAGTGAATATTGTTTGTCCGGAGATGAACTCAAATAGGAGCGTTACATTCCAGGTTGATTGACGGCATGGTGGACCCCATCCGAGGAAATTTGGGTGGATTGATGTGAGAATTGAGTTGTTGAACCAAATTCGATTTGGGTCGGAGTGTGTATACAATGGGAATACGACGAATATGTGTAACCTTTTTGCTAGGAAGTTTCTGCCCAATACTCTTGGGCCATTGTTAAGAGTTGCTCCGTTGCTTTTGGGCTTTGATCCTTGATTATTTTGTTCTAATTTTTTTGTAATTGTTTCCGTAGGATTTAATTAATTAGTTGTTAATAAAGTTGAGATTTTACTACGATGTATGATGACAAAGTCGAGAATTTTTTCGTTCAATACAATTTAAGACAGTTCAGTCGGACTTTTGGCCTTTTCTCCATAGCAAAAATATTTTTTAGTCATTTTTGAGTTAAATGTCTACTTTACCCTTTTTTGCATTTATGGAGACCCGTACAAAACTTAGTACCGGAGTTACATGATTTGCTACTGAAGGGTTATGTAACTCGATACCGAGACACATAATTCGGTACCAAGTTATGTAATTCGGTAACGAGTTATGTACCGCATCATTTTTTGAAAAATAGCTAAGTAACTCATCAGATAATACATGAAGGGTGTGACCATGATCAGTTTTTAATCAAAATGGCTAAAAAATATGTTTTTGAAAACGCATAGCTATTTTTCACTTTTACAAAATAGAATTAGCCAATTTGGCCTATTACCACTAAATATTATAAATACTTCATTTGGATTTTATCCTAATTAAAAAAAAATCAATTATCTTCTAGGATTATAAATGTTCGTGATCCTTATGATTTATAATTTTTTATTTAAAATTTTGAAAAAGGAAAAGTTTAAACTAGCTTCACCAACCCAACCCCCTTGGCGACCCACCCACCTCGTGCCGCCCCTAACCGGGTAGCTCCTGCCGAACCCAGCCCCGCACTAGCCTACTAGCCCCTAAATTTAAGGTTTTGTTTGATTTTATTTTTAAGAATTCTTTTTTCATCCTCCAAAATGTAAACATGTTTAGTGATGGTATTTTCTATAATAAATTTTTGTTTAAAAAATACAAATCAATAATTATCTAAACTGAACAATTTTAACAACCATTATGCCCTAAATAACCACAAGAAAAAAAATATTGACAAGACATATATAATTAAACAAATAAAATAACATTCACATATTATCTATAATTAAAAATATTTCTCAAAATTCATCATATTATTCTTTTTAACAAATGACTCAATTGTTTCACTCTCGATATTTTCTGAAATCCTACTAATTCAACAAGGGCAGAGCCACTGAGCCAGGACACCCTAATGAGTGGGCCGATACGAAAATAAGGTGAGCGAGATAGAAAACCTAAGAAAAAACATATAAATTACCACTAAAAAACTTATTTTAAAATTTTTTTCTCACTTAATTTTTTTCCAAAAAAAAGTGGGGTTCGGGGAATAGGTTGGCCCCTAGATCCGGCAGTGCCTGCTATCCAAATACCCAAAAAAAAAAATCAACAGTATTAACTTTAGTCAAACATACACCAGACATTCAATTCAGTACTAATGAAGTAATGAGTTTACTAGTTTACAAGGAAGAAAGGATAAAGAAAATAGGGACATAATATTAATTATTATGCTCGGATCTCAAATCTGTGGGCGGTCATGTGTTTGCATGTGAAAATACTAATTACTAGCCGGTAGCCAACAAAACAAGGGGTTTCTAACAAATTAGGCAATTTGTTAGGTAAATTTATATTTCATTAATAATGAACTTGAGTAGTTCCTCAAATTATGTAAAGAGAAACTGAAAACTGAAAACTGAAAAGTAGATAGAGCACAATTTAAACAATATCGAATTTCAAAACCAAAATAAAGAATGCGCGATATGAAATACAATTTATTCAAAACCATTATTATCTCATAAAACAAATTGGGTATAAAAATTTGGTTGTCAAACAAACTTCATTCTATTTCTATATGCTTGACCAGTATTGATATGTGTGTATGATTATATGTACACATATCATAAGTGAAATTAAAAACAATTTTATTAGTTTTTTAAATCATAAGGAGTAAAGTAATACTATAATAGTGTAGGTGATAAAGTCAAATAAATTGAAAGTATTAAGAAGACAAAGTAAAATAACTGAGAGTACTAAAAAATAAAGTAAGTATAGAAAGTCTTTTGTGAGACCCAAAAATAAATAAATAAAATATAAAAAATAAAAATAAATTTAAAAATAAAAATAAACCTTAAAAAGATGAATCCTTAAAAATAAGCCAGAAAAATAAAAATAAACCAAAAAAACAAAAAACAAACCCTAAGAAAATTTAAAAACCCTAAAAAATACAAATCAGTTAAAAATAAATTCCAAAAATAAAAAAAAACCTAAAAAGACAAATATAAACCATAAGGAAAATAAACCCTAAAAGAAAATTTCTAAAACTTTGTGTAAGGGTTCCGTCTCACGGACCTTATAAGTTTTTGCCTAAGAGTATAAGGGGATAAGTAACAGTAGAGGAGTAATGCATGTGTAACTAGGGCCAACTATTAATTTATTATAATTAATATTAGGGAGTTAAATTCTCATATACATGATGCCTTACATTTAATTATTTTTTCCAGAGGGTTGCATCCGACCTGACACCTTTTTTTCTCTGTTGGTTAACTCTTTTATCTGTTTTTCTCTTTCTTTATCATGATTCCTCTCTCCATTGCTCGTCATCTCTATATCTCTATCTCTCCATGTTTCCACTGATTTTTTTATCTCTTTCTTTACTCATATCAGACTGCCTTCTCCATCGCTCTCTCTAAATGATTTCTCTCTACCCACTTGGGTAACATCGAATTAGCCCTAATTTAGGATAGGTTCATTCAAACTTTAAACTTACCCCACCAAGAAAAGTTACAGTAGAGTCCTTTCACCTGCCAAACCTAAAACCGTGTAGATTTAATAAGTTAGACATGTTATTAATGATTTTTGTTTTGTTTGTATTCATTTACTTTTGGGTTCTGAAAGAAAGCAAGCAGTGCACTTAAATCGAAATAGAGTGAGAATGAGAAGATCTATACAAAAGACTTAAAATAGGAAAAAATTTCAATTTCAATTTTTAAAAAAGCAACACACTTTACATGGGGCACTGGGCCCCTGGAATCTTGAAAAAAAAATAGGGATATTTTGATATTTTTAATTTTTAGTCTTAAAAATAGAAAAAATTCATCAATTCCTTCGTTTTTCTGTCCCCTTCCAATTTGTTAATCTTGAAAATTGAATCTTAGTCATAGTTTTCTTTCTCAAAACTTTTAACATTTTCTTTTACTCCACCTTTGAACTCGAATTTTTGCATTATTCTTTTGTCTCCATTTTCTCTCTTTTGGGATGATTTATGGCTCATTATCAAATTCTCATTAAAAAATTTAGTATTTGAGATGAATTATTGAATGATCATTTGTAACACACATTGAAAAATATATTTTACGAAATATTAACAATGAAGTTATTATGCAACTATTTCAAAATACGAAGAATAAAACAAATATTATGATATATTGATGTATTGTATCCTGTTATTTATTTTTGAATATTAAAATATAATTGAACTAATACAATGACTTTATCAAAATTGGTACTTATTTATAGTTTATTTTTAGAGTTGATGTACTTTTTCATTTTTATTTAATGTTAGTTAGGTCCATTATTCTAAAAAGCGCTAGGCATATTGGGGTCTAGCCTAAGCGGAGCCTAGGCAGGGTTAGACGAGGTTTAATCGAAAGAAAAATATAGGCAGACAAAGAGCTCCTGAATGAGGATTAATCGGGGCTAGGCAAATATTTTTAAAGCAGTGGTTGGGCCCCCTAAATAAAATTCTTAGCTTCGTCACTATACACAACTATCAAAAGGTAAATAATAATTTATTTACTATTTAAGTGAACCGAGTCAAATAAAAATAATTAATTGATTAGTTATATGTAATAGCTCTAGCGCCCGACCCCTAGATCTTCGTGGAGAAGATGAATCGAGGGATATATCTCAACGAGTCAGGGTTCTGAGCTGCTTTAGACTAAGTCACCATACAAGATGAGTTGCTTTAGACTGAGTCACCACACAAGAAATCCTCATGCCCCCACCCCTGGAGCTTTGTGAAGGAGATGAATCGAGAGATATGCCTCAACGAGTCACTTAAGTTGTTTTAGACTGAGTCACCACACAAGAAATCCTCCTCTATCTTGTTACTAGGGGGATTTGAACCTCTACGCTGCATGTACCAGCGATGCGGACATCACATCACATATATCCTTTGTCAGTTGAACTATGCCTTGGGGCGGTAAAGGATTGTTCGTAACATGACATAAAAGGCAAAATTATTTTTTTAGTCCTCTAAGTGGAGCCTCTTGGAGATTTGGTCCTTTTGTTTTTTTGACTTTGGATTCAGTCCTATAATTGAAAAAAATTCGGACTTTTAGTCATGTGACCTACTATAGTGGGTAAAATGTACCTATTTGCTGATGTGGATTTTAATTTTATGAAAAGTATTGATTTTTAAAAAAGAAATATTGAGTTGGAAGTACATGTGGAATAAATTGGAATCTAAGTGGATTTGACATGGATAAATATTTTATTTTCCTTTTTTCTCCTTTTTTCTTTTTTCTTTTTTTTTCTTTTAGTCTTTTTTCTCCCTTCTTCTTCCCTTCTTTCAATTTCTGCAACAACACAACCCCTTCCCTGAAGCTGCGTGCACAGGCACCAATCCCCGCCTCCTCCTCCACCTCTCTTTTTCTTCACCCATGGATGTAGCTGTCGCCGACTTCCCGGAAGTTACCCAAGTCGCCGTTTTTTGTTCACCCACTTAATTTATGTATGTGTATAATTGTATATACACATATACGTGTATATATATATATATATATATATATAAAGTTTCATTTAAAAACAAAAGAAAACTGTAAAATAAAAATATAATATTTAAAAATATAAAAGTAAATAATTATGAGCCAGATTAACTCTCTTTAATTTTATATGTCAACAATGAATTTAATAATATTTGTATATTTTTAATTTAAGTATACATTTAATTTGAAATATAAAATATTTTAATATTATTTTTCTAGAAATTTTTATTAATAATTTCTATATTTGGAATGAAATTTTTTAATATTGAAAACTATTTTTATTTTATTTCTAGTTGAATTGCATATATTTTCCAACACATTACCGTGATTTTTATAATTATTTGTATTTTTAAAAATCAAGAATTTTTCTAAACATTATAGGAGATTTTTTAATAAAATGTTATAATGAAATAATTTTTTAGTAAAATATTTTAAAGACATCGATATTTCCTATAGTTTTGAAATATGACATTCACAATACTAAAAGTTAAATAAATAACTAAAAATATCAAATTTAAATCAGTTTTTTTATTTTTTTATCTTGTCAAATTAGATTTTCATCATCAATGATATTAAATTTAAGTTCCAATAAAATAATAATAAATCTATTTGGAAAATAAAGTGACAAGTTGGATTTTATTTTTTATTTATTTCCCCCTTTTGCCTAGCTCCAAGTTAGACGCCTTTTCATCATTTTTATTGAGAAACTATGTTTTTTTTAAATAGCAAATTCCACATCATCCTAGCAGGTGACATTTACCTGCTATAAAGATGTCATAGATTTAAAAGTCAATTTTTTTCACTTATGATGAATCCAAAATCAAAAAATTAAAGACCAAATATCTAAGGCTCTATTTAGATGACTAAATAAATAATTTTACCTGACATAAAATAGTTGATGTTTACCAATCAGATTGTGGAGAAAGGGAAATTGCAAATATAAGTTGCATGATAGAGAGTGCACTACACTCCAATTGTTTGCTGGCAATTCGAGGTGATGCGCGAGTGAGACTAAATAGTTAATCCATGCTGCTATGGCGGCATAAAATGGGGACCACTTTTTAATTTTTAATTCTTTGTTATTGTTGCATTAAAATTGTAAATATGTGCAAGATAGTTAACAGGCAAAAAAGTTTTTTTTTTTTCGTCCTTCTAAGTGGGTGAATCGGAGAATTGTCCCACTTAACTCGATTTTGACATTTAGACCCTTATCTGTACATTTTTTGGACATTTGGCCCCGCAACCCGTGTAAACAGATCGACAATAACCGGAATCTTTGAGTTAGCATTTTTTAACAAAAAAAAATATTTTTATTATTAAGGGTAAATGGCATGTCACCCCATAATTTTGATTTTGGCACATAACCCCTAGAACTAATATAACATCACTTCACCCACTAAATTTAAACTAATTATAGCACTTTGCCCCCAAAATTAACATAACACCACTTCACCCCTAAATTTAAACTAATGATAGCACTTTGCCCCCCAGAAGCCCATTCAGGCCAAGATATTAAATATAAAATTGAGCGGGTCTTTCTAATGGGTATTCTTGGCATGCCAAAATGCCGAAAGAAAAAAAGTAAAATTTAAAATTATTTGCAATATATTAAAAAAGTTATAAAAATTCCAAACTTATTCAAAGATCTAAAAATTGAAATCCCGATAATTTGTTTAAAAACTAAAAAATAAAAAAAAATAAAAATTATTTTAAAATTCTAAATTATAAAAACAAAATATGGAAATTGTTGAGAAAACTATAAATCATATATAAAAAATTTGTCATTTATTTAAAATATTTTAATTCCAAAAAAACTCAAAACTCTTTCTAAAATTTTCTAAAAACTCAAAAGCGATTTTGGAATAATTTTAAAACATATTAGAAATATAGGATATCGAATCGGGATAATAAAATCTGAATATTTTTAGAAAATTTTACAAAGAGTTTTGATTTTTTTATTTTGGAATTTAAATATATTAAATAAATGCTATCATTAGTTTAAATTTAGGGGTGAAGTGGTGTTATGTTAATTCAAAAAGGTGGGCAAAGTGCTATCATTAGTTTAAATTTAGGGGTGAAGTGGTGTTATGTTAATTCGTGGGCAAAGTGCTATTATTAGTTTAAATTTAGGGGTGAAGTGGTGTTATGTTAATTCTGGGGGTTATGTGCAAAAACTGTAAAATTAGGGGGTGACATGCCATTTACCCTATTATTAATAAAATGATGAGATATGTTTGGTTGGACTTTTTGGAGGGAAAAAACTTGGTGTTTGTTGCAAAATGGAGGGAAACTTGTAGTTTTTTTCTTCCCTTTCTTATACCTTTTCACTTTCATTCTCTCTTTTACATGGAACTTGGGAGGAGAAAAAGGCCAACACTTAGGAACATGTGGCACATTAAATGTCCTAACTTATCATAAAAATAAAATTTTAAATATATCTAACTTTTAAATATTACATTAAATTTATAATAAATTTAAATTGTATTTAAACCTTAGAAACACTCAAAGTTTATATAAATAGAAATATTATTTAGTGATATAAAAAATAGAAAAATTATTTAGTGATATAAAAATTAAGTATATTTAAAACCCGACTTAAATATGTCATTTTTTACAAGTATATTTAAAAATTAGAAAAGAAAAAATTAAGTATACTTGTCAAAATGACGTATTTTTATATCAAAAGAGCCGGGCCCATTTGGCCTGAAAAACACTGACCGAGGCAAAGAAAATCATGTGTATTTTTAATACAGGTGAAGTTGGATTCCCAAATTAGCGGCAAGAAATTCGAGCCTTTGCCGAGTCCCCACTGGGCAGTAGTCGCCGCCCGGCCCGACCAAATTGACGACTCTAAGTATATAGAGTTGATATGGGGTAATTTTCTTGAGATTGTTTTGTAGGAACTAGTCGTTTGAGAAACGTTAAACCCGGTATTAAAAATAAATAATTAAAAACTCGACCAAAGTAGCATCTTTTTTTTTCGACGGAATATTCTTACACTAATCGGGGCACACATATCCCACATTCTTCAATTATACATCCGTCTTCTCAAAGATAGTTCTAATTTCTAGAAAGTAGTAGGAATAAATCCTAACTCCTCACTCTGGTTAAAAAGTTTGACGGGACTTGGTACTAGGTGGAGGTGCAAATTGCAATTGCAACTCAAGGCCACTTATCTGAAAAGTCAAAAGACAGCTACATGCCTACACACACTGGCACGCACTTGCCCCGTGTGTTACCGTCTATATATTCTCATCGAGCTGTCCTTTTCCACGTTCATCCCTCTCTCTCTCTCTCTCTCTCTCTCTTCCAGAGAAGAGCACTAAAACCTCCGCCGCGCGCCGGTCGCCGGAAACGGTCATCTGACGCGACACGATGGAGGATTACTTGAATTTATTCGTTGAAGAAACCTCGTGGTACAACGACATTGTTCTGCGTTCGATGTTGCCGGAGAAGTGGTGGGCACCACTCCCTCACTTCTACAGAGGGTGGCTCCGGAACTACATTGGTGGCACCTTGCTCTATATGTTATCTGGGATTTTATGGTGTTTTTATATCTACTACTTGAAGCGCAACGTCTATATTCCTAAAGGTGTGTTCAATTAAGTGTGTATTTCTGTTTTAATTTTGCCCTTTTGTTCGTCTTACTTGAAGATCAATTTTATAGTTGTGCAATCGGACTAGATGGTGACTTTTTATTTTTATTTGGGTTTTTGGTTTTCAGATTAACGAAGCATGCAATTTCTTCTTTTGTTTTTAAACAATTTGTTGGAATGTTGTCCAGTGCGTAATTGGTTTAGATGAACTATTTTGTGGGTTTTGTTCATATTGAGTCTATTGAATTGTGGTTCTGTAGATTTGCGGTATTTCACTTTCCTGTCTTCCCATGGTAAACACATTTTTACTGTTAGATTTACTATGTTACTACCTTTACATGATTATTTGGACTCTCATTATTTTCACTTATTGTTATCTTAAAATAGTTGGTGATCTGGTTCATGGATTTGGCCTCCTTGGAAACCTTTTACAGGGATTGAGCTGTTGTTACAATTACAAGTAGCCTTTCTCAAGAACTATTGCTCTTTGATATTCTCCGAGTTGTGCTCTTAGATAAATAATTTTCAGATAGAGGAAGTGAATGTGTGAATACTTCAGTCATTTAAATCATGATATGATCACTCACTCTGTAAGATGGTTTATGTGCAAGAATCTTTCAAAAGATTAGGACAAGAACAGTTTGCTGTCATGTTCTTTGTATAATAGTAAAAGTATGTTACTGAGCTAATTCGAAATTTCCAAAATCTGAGTTTTTATGCACCAGATTTTGTGTATTGTTTAGTACATTGTTAGCAACCGATAATTCAATTTGAAGCAATATAAATATATTTTACGCTTGCAAAGTCACTGTTGATTTCTGATATGAGCTAAATATATTGTAATTGTAAATCTCAGTTTTGTCCTTATCGATGCTGCTTCATTCATGAAATCTTCTTGATTTTATTCTTGCATTTTTGTCGTTGTTAGAATCTTCACTTTCCTTGAAAGATGAAAAACATTTAGTTCATCTCATGATAGTTTTGTCGTGGGAAACTGCCCCGTGGCGGGGTGGAGGTGGGGAGATTTGACTGCTGTGTTACTAAGTTGAGGTGACATAATCAGAATCTTTAGGGGCTCAAATTTGTAGACTATATTAACTAAATGAAGTATATAAATCTATGTTTACCTGGTTATAAGAATATTTTGAACTAATAAACTGTTTGATTACAGATGCCATTCCTTCAAGAAAAGCCATGCTTTTACAGATAGGAGTGGCCATGAAAGCTATGCCGTGGTATTGTGCTCTTCCAACAATCTCAGAGTACATGATTGAACATGGATGGACTAAATGCTTTTCGAGGATAAGTGACGTTGGTTGGGCTGCCTACCTGGGCTATCTGGTTGTCTATCTTGTAATTGTAGAGTTTGGGATATACTGGATGCATAGGGAGTTGCATGACATAAAGCCTCTCTATAAGTATCTTCATGCCACACACCACATCTATAACAAGCAAAATACACTTTCGCCATTTGCTGGTAATTTCTTATTCTTTCTCATCTTTACTTTTATAATTTTACTGAGTAAAGGCTCAAATGTCTCGAATATTGTGGAGAGCATCCCCTGGCATCTTTAGTTGAAATATTTTGCACCTCCTTTTTGGGCTTGGCTAAAGTGCGTCAAAGTTGGATAGTTCTTACATGGAAAGCTGCAAGTATAAACCTCGTGGAAAAAATATGCCAGGATTTCTGTTTCTCGTGTCTGTTGTACTTTTTGTTCTGACGATTTAACTGTCAATTCACCAACTTAGCACACGTGGAATTGCTGTTGAAACAGACAGCAACAAAGGAACTGTTTAAATTAATATTCATAGAAATGTATTTTCTTGCATCAATGAGGAAATTTGACTGATTCTGTTTCATCAAAATATGATGTTGCTGACTTCACAACTTTGATTTAGTGGGCAATCTGACCTGAGGTACTAAAATGGTGAAAATTTGATACATGTTTTGATGCTTACATTGGTACGTTTTGTTATTTTTTCCTCATCAAATTTACGTGAATAACTTATGGCTTAAGATACTTGAATGAACTCGAGACTTTGTGATATTTTGCTCATCCTCATATAAGATCAAAGTTAGTGAAAAGTAAGAATAACTATGCCGAACGAGTCCATTTCCTGTTAGGAAACATGCTCAAACTCCTATAGGTCTATCAAGTTAGGCCCAATGTTCTAAAAAGCGCTAGGCGCTAGTCGTCGATCAGGGCCCTAGTGCCTAGGCGGATTTTGGGCGGGGTTAGGCGGAACTTGGGGCGGAGTTAGCGGGGCCTAATCGGAAGAATAACGAGGCGGACAAGGGGGCCTAGCACCTAGGAGGGGACTAATCGGGGGCTAGGCGGGGATTTTAGAACAATGGTTAGGCCTCATGATCTTTTTCTGCACCTGGTCTAACTCAGTTTTAATAGAATGATAATGATGCCTATATATGCTTAATTTTTATTTGTTTGATTAATTATTAAGATTCTGGTACTTTTCCTGGGAAGCCACAATGCCATAAATCCTT